>SNVD02010611.1:0-47685 GCA_013180625.2 Boswellia sacra | reverse complement strand
AACATTGTGTTGTGATTTAGGAAGCAATAGCAATCAATCCATTTCAACTATAAAGAATCAAACCTGAGTCATATACTGGAAACCCATTTCCTAAATAGCTCTAAAAGTGTGTTAAGACAATCCTAGAGAGTCAAACGACGTCGTAGTCATTACCCCACTCCCACTCTTCACTTTCACGTTCATCTCTTCTTTACGACTCTCTTTCTCCACTTCTGTCTCTCCCACGTCTTCAATCGGTTCTGCATCCTCTTTTTCAACCATATCATCCATCGTCTTTGGTTGCTTCTCAGTCATTTTACGATTTCGCTTTTGCTTACTCTTCTTTTTCAACTCTTCTTCAGGCATGATAGCTGTTCCTAAAGTGGTGGCTGCCTGTACCCTGTGTTCCTCCACCTGGTCGTCTGCGTCTTCAAGAAGCACCTATATAAGCAACAAAGAAAAGTATAAAACTTTCCAGAAACTTACAGGTGACTTTTGTCGATGGAGGCAGCGGCTACTACTATACTCAAGACGAATTTGCGGATTTAGGGTTTATGAAACCATTCAATTTATTTGGCGGTGACTCGAAGGGTAATACAATAATATAACATAATTTTGAAAACTTAGTTTTAATAATAATAAAAAATTAATTCCCAAAACTAAAGCATCAACCATCCTGCTTCCAGCCACAGCCACAGCAACAGCCCCAGCATTATACCACACTATCACAGCCTTACTTGTACCACCATCGCATCCAAGAAAAACACCTACAACAGTCACCACTGCCACATAAAACCCAGCAAACCGAAATCACCGATGTCGCACTGTTTGCCGCTTCAACAAAATCAAACCCTCAAATATACAGGTGCTTCGTTAGAAAAACAAAGTACAACGCTAAAAGGATTCAATCACTTAATAGAGGAAGGGAGGGAGGGGACAAGTGATTTCTAGCATAATGGAATATGCAGAGAGGGAGAGGGCGGAAGAGATGAAGAGAGAGCAGCTAGGTCAAGAGGGAAATGCCGAAAATCAGAAGGGAAGCTAGTATTTATATAAAATGGTAATTTTATAATTTTGTTAAATTATGGTAGCGTCAAATAAGTGTATAGGTAGGTTGACTTTATAAAATTATGTTATATTCGACTGGGTTTTAAGGGAACCCTCAAATATACAAAACCAATGCGTCAAGTATGTAAAAACTTTCTTGTAGTGTTGGTAGTAATATTAACAACTATAGCATCATATTCTGGTCCTGGTCCATCAAAGATGGGTAATAGTAAATCAAGATTTGTTATCTCAATACCCATAGCATATGAGGTATCAGCAAATGACTTCATTTTCAGAAAATAGTTTGAGATTGAAAGAGAACCTTTCTTAGTTGTTTGGAGTTAGTGCTTGGTATGCATAGCTCTTGCCTTTGATTCAGTATTGAACAAGCATTCCAAAGAATTCCAAATCGCAAGAGATGTCTTGCATCTAACAACATAGATGAACATAGATTCTAAAATTAAAGATAACATCTAGCTCAAAACAAACCGATCAGATTGTTGCCAAGTAACATGCTCAAGATTGACTAAGTAGTCACATCGCTGGATCTACACTTGATTGATCTTGAATTGTGATAACAGTAGGAGGACAAGGATGATTTCCATCAATGAAGCGTTCAAGATTGTAGGCTCTCAATGTTGACAGATCTGAGACTTCCAGAAACCATAATTACCTTGTTGAAGTTTGATAGAAGTAATAGGAAGAGCTGTTGAGTAGCTGGAGCTTGTTCTGCTGAAGAGAAACTTGCAAAATGGTTTGATAAAAATTCATGATGAGCTTGCACTTTTGCATCATTCTTTTTTTGCTACTCCATGAGTTTCTGCTGATTAACCAAAATTTGTTGTTGTTGCTACAACACTAAAGCAAGAGTGTTGGATAAAGTTTTCAAGGTATCCTACATAGAATTTAAGGATTGCTTAGTGGTTATCCTGGCCCATTTTGTAGTAGGCTCAACTTCCTCTCTTTCATCTTATTCATCAGCTTCAGGATCAATTTTAAGATCCTTCTCATCATCCTCTCTCTATTGTCCCTTTACTGTTTTCATGAAACCACTAGTAATAGAAGACTCTAAAAATTTTATGACATCATCAACTTCAAGTTCAATGCCATTTTTCATCAAAATTCCCATTATGAGATAAGGGAAATACGAATGGTTTTTAGCTACAACAACTTGTTGACCCAGGTATGGCAACCCAAGAGGGGGGTGAATTGGGTTTTTATTTATCAAAACGGATTTGTAAAACTTTTTTTTGAAAGATCAAAATTAGTTCACTCTTTCTTTGAGAATGAAGGTGAAGAAGATGATATTAGAAGTTATCAAATATGTAATCAAGAGAATAATAATAATGAACAATTGCAAGTGCAAGTAAATGTAAAGAGCATAGGGATAGAGAGAGTGCAAACTCAATTTACGTGGTTCGGCAAACCTTGCCTACGTCCACGGGCTCCTAGCTCCACGAGCTAAGCTTTCCACTAAGTTGTAGAAATCTTTACAACTTGCTTGATGAACAACCTCACCAAGACTTTTTCTTTCAACTCTTGATAACACCACACCAAGAGTTCTTCTTGATGAACAACCTCACCAAGGCAACTTCCTTCAACTCTTGATAACCCCACACCAAGAGTTCTTCTTGATGAACAACCTCACCAAGGCAACTTTCTTTAACCCTTGATAACACCACACCAAGAGTTCTTCTTGATGAACAACCTCACCAAGGAAATATTTCTCTCAAGGATAACTTTTATCCTTTACAATAAAATCTCACTCTCACCACAATACAAGAACAAAGATAATTGTTTATAACAAAATACAACTCTCCTCAAAGAGTAGATAAAAAATATAAAAGCTCTCTAAAAATGATATTTCCCTTATTTGTGGCTTGATGGATCATCTTGAATGAATGGGAGAAGGGCTCATTTTATAGGCAAATGAGATGAACTTGATCAAGTGAAGACACCAATTCCAAAGTTTCTGCCTACCATAAAAACCGTAATATTGTCTGCCATTTTTTTCAATGTTTTGTTTGAAATTTGAAAATCTGCAAAACATAAAAGATCTGCAAATTTGAATAAGCTTTCCAACGCATCAATAACCAAGTCATTTGGATATCTGTAGCTCAAGATATGGCCAAAACACCATTCGGTGCTCAAGTGACTTGATTTTTCTTCCATGTGTCTGTCCACTGACTTGAATGATAATTCTGTCAGCCTTCCATTTTAAATTTGAATTTCTTCAAAACATAAAAGATCTTCATATTTGAATAAGATTTCTAAAACATTAAGATTCAAAGAATTTGGATATCTCTATCTTATGATATGGCCAAAACACCATTCGGTGCTCATGTGAGTTGATTTTTCTTCTCTGTGTCAGTCCACCGAATTGCATGTCAATTATGCCGACCTTCTGTTTGAAATTTGAATTTTTTCAAAACATATAAAATGTTCTTCATTAATTCATCTTTCCAATGCCGTAAGAATCAAGTCATTTTTGATTTTTCTAGCTCAAGATATGTCCAAAGGAGTATTCGGTGCTCATGTCAGCTGCTTCCATTTGTCTTTCAACTTGCATGATGATTTGGACAACCTTGCACTTGAAATTTGAATTTCATTAAAACATATGAAATGTTATAAATTGAGTAAGCTTTCAAAGGCTCAAGAATCACGTCATTTGGATATTTGTAGAGATATATATGACCAATTGATTGAACATTGCTCATGTGTCACATTCCTTGAGTCAATCCTTGTTCTTAAACTTTGGTGCCTTTAACATGTAGTCTTCTCCTTAGCTTCAACACTTCATTTTAATAAACCTCTTCTTGATTTTAAAATTATTTCAATGATCTTACTCTTGCACATAAATAAACATGTTAGTAAATCTCAATTAATCAATGTGTATTGTTATCATCAAACTTATCATGTAGCCTTAGGGCTAACAATCTCCCCCTTTTTGATGATGACAAACCATTGATTGCTTTTAAATAATATCTAAAATAGAGAATGAAAATAAAATCAAGAATAAACAAAAAAATGGCACTTGTTATGAATATAAGCAATCCAACTATTTCTCCCCCTTTTGTTATCATCAAAAAGATGTAGTCAAATTAATTACTCCCCCTAAATATATTCTCTCCTTTAACATATGCTACCATTTAAAGATTATCATATAAAAAAAAATTAAGACATATCCAACATGCCTAATTCTCTTCTAATTATGCAAAATCTATCTTGACTAAGGGGTTTAGTCATATTTGGGTTTACGGACTAATTCTCAAACTTGATTTCTTTCAAATTGGTTCAATTCTTCTTGCATAGCCAAAATCCAACTTTCGTCATTTTCGGCTTCTTTAAAAGTTTTTGGTTCAAATTGAGAGACAAATGCAAAATGATTACAAAAGTTTCTAAAAGAAGATCTAGTTCTCATACCTTGTGATGGTTCACCAATAATAAGATCTTTAGGGTGAGCTTTTGCATACCTCAATTCCTTTGGTAATTCTTGGGAAGAATCATTTACTTTCTCAAGCTTTTCTTGTTGAAGTTGTAAATCATCTTGACTCTTTTCATCAAGCCTTGATTCCTTGATTTGCCTTTCTACTTCAACAATATCATCATCTAAATTCTTTGAAGAAATCACATTAGTTTCATCAAATTCAACATGCATAGATTCTTCAATAGTAAGAGTCTTTTTGTTAAAAACTCTATATGCTTTACTATGGTTGGAGTAGCCAACAAAAATTCCAACATCGGCTTTTGCATCAAATTTTCCAAGGTTATCCTTAGTGTTTAAAATAAAACATTTACATCCAAAAACTTTAAAAAATCCAATGTTGGGTTTTCTTCCTTTCCAAAGTTCATAAGGAGTTTTCTTTATTAAAGCTCTAATATGGACTCTATTGATTATAAAGCATGCGGTATTAACGGCTTCGGCCCAAAAATATTTTGGCAAATTATTTTCAAGTAACATGGTCCTAGCCATTTCTTGGATAGTCCTATTTTTCCTCTCAACAACACCATTTTGTTGTGGAGTTCTAGGTGCGGAAAAATTATGTTCAAAACCATTTTCATCACAAAGATTTTCAAACGCGACATTGTCTACTTCACCACCATGATCACTTCTAATGGATACAATAGAATGCCCTTTTTGATTTTGGACTCTTTTTGTAAATTTTGAAAAAGCTTGTATGGCCTCATTTTTAGTTTTCAAGAATAATACCCAAGTGAATCTTGAATAATCATCCACAATAACAAAAACATAATACTTTCCACCAAGGCTTTGAGTTCTTGATGGTCCAAATAAATCCAAATGAAGTAATTGTAGAGGTTTATTTGTTGAAATAAATTTCTTTTGTTTAAAAGAAGTTCTCACTTGTTTTCCAAATTGACAAGCATCACAAATCTTATCCTTTTCAAATTTTATTTTTGGAAGACCATCAACTAAATCATTTTTAGAATTTTTTAAATTGTGTCCATGCTAGCATGACCTAATCTTCTATGCCATAACCAAGCATCATGATTAACAATGAAACAATTTTCTACATGATCATTAACATCAATATCAATTGTATAAATATTACCACATCTATTACCAACAATAATATCTTATTGTTACTAACATCCTTAATCACACATCTATTAGGCTCAAAAGTAAACAAAATATCCCTTATCACACAATTGACTAATGCTAATCAAATCATGTTTTTTAAACCATGAACAAGCAAAACATCTTTAATAATAGGTGAAGAAGGGTTACCAATATCACCATGTCCATTACCCTTCCTTTGGCATTATCACCGAATGTCACATATCCTCCTTTATATTCATGATTAATCTAAGAACTTGGAGGCATCTTTCGGTCATATGCCTTGAGCATCCACTATCTAAGTACCACTTGTGTTTGCCACTCCTTTGTCTCTACAATCAACATTCAAGGAGTAACTTTTTGGTACCCAAAAGTTCTTGGGTCTTGGGGGTTAGTTTTGGTACTTTTTGGAACCCATATTTGTTTCAAATTAGGATTTCTCTTAATATAGCAAGAATGCACTTTGTGTCCTTTTCTTCCACAATAAGTACATGAATGATTAGGATTATTCATAGAAGATGCATGAACAAAATAGTTTTTAAAATACTTTTGATTTTTATGAGTTTTATATCCTAAACATCTTTTATCAAAAACACACCTTTGGTTTTGTAACATAGAATTCAAATTTTTTGTGCTTTTTGTAAAACTATCAACAATATTTCTTAAGTCATTATTTTCCTTTTTCAAAATAACATTTTCTTTTCTCTAATTTATCAAAATCCTTTTGTTTTAAAATCTCATTTTCAGTTTTTAAAAAATGTATTTGATTTTCCAAACTTTCAAAATCTTTTTGCTTTAAAAAATTTCATTTTCATTTTCTAAAGCTTCATTTATTTCCACCAACTCTTCTAATTGAGATAACATGATTTTTGACTTCTTTTTGAAAGCATTGATTTTTGAATTTTGTTTTATCAACTTGCACATGTAAATTTTGGAATGCTTCAAGTAATTCATCATATGAAAGCTTAGGATCATGGTTTAGAATACTTATCTCATTTTCTCTTAAAGCCATGAAGCACATGTTTGCCACATCGCTATCTTCTTCTTCATTCTTCTTCAAGATGATTTCATGAGTTATGAGAGAACCCATAAGTTCTTCTAATGATAGTTTGGTGAGGTCCTTTGCTTCTTGAATTGCCGTCACCTTTGGCTCCCAATATTTTGGTAGACACCTAAGAATCTTTCTCACAATTTCAACATTAGAATAAGATTTACCAAAAGATTTCAAACCATTGACAATATCCGTAAATCTAGTAAACATTTCAGAAATTGATTCATCCGGTTTCATCTTAAAAAGCTCATAACTATGAACTAGCATACTAATTTTAGATTCTTTAACTTGACTAGTTCCGTCATGAGTTACTTCAAGTGTGTGCCATATTTCTTGTGCCGTAGAACAAGTAGATATTCTATTAAACTCATTTCTATCTAGAGCACAATATAACACATTCATAGCTTTAGCATTCAAACTTAATTTCTTTTTATCATCTTCACTATACTCTTTAGGTTCTTTAAGCATGCATTCCCCATTTTCAATTTTGGTAGGAGCAAAAGGTTCTTCCAAAACAATAGACCACCAATCATAATCAAAAGATTTCAAGAAAATACTCATTCTAGTTTTCCAATAAGAGTAATCACTTCCATTAAAAAATAGAGGTCTAGAGATAGAAAGTCCCTCAACATATAAAGTTGAATTAAAAGTTGCCATAGCTCAAAAATCGATTAAGATTTAAAAAATTGAGCAACCTTGCTCTGATACCACTTGTTGACCCAGGTATGGCAACCCAAGAGGGGGGGTGAATTGGGTTTTTATTTATCAAAACGGATTTAGAAAACTTTTTTTGAAAGATCAAAATTAGTTCACTCTTTCTTTGAAAATGAAGGTGAAGAAGATGATATTAGAAGTTATCAAATATGTAATCAAGAGAATAATAATAATGAACAATCGCAAGTGCAAGTAAATGTAAAGAGCATAGGGATAGAGAGAGTGCAAACTTAATTTACGTGGTTCGGCAAACCTTGCCTACGTCCACGGGCTCCTAACTCCACGAGCTAAGCTTTCCACTAAGTTGTAGAAATCTTTACAACTTGCTTGATGAACAACCTCACCAAGACTTTTTCCTTCAACTCTTGATCACACCACACCAAGAGTTCTTCTTGATGAACAACCTCACCAAGGCAACTTCCTTCAACCCTTGATAACACCACACCAAGAGTTCTTCTTGATGAAAAACCTCACCAAGGCAACTTCCTTCAACTCTTGATAACACCACACCAAGAGTTCTTCTTGATGAACAACCTCACCAAGGAAATATTTCTCTCAAGGATAACTTTTATCCTTTACAATAAGATCTCACTCTCACCACAATACAAGAACAAAGATAATTGTTTATAACAAAATACAACTCTCCTCAAAGAGTAGATAAAAAATATAAAAGCTCTCTAAAAATGATATTTCCCTTATTTGTGGCTTGATGGATGTTCTTGAATGAATGGGAGAAGGGCTCATTTTATAGGCAAATGAGATGAACTTGATCAAGTGAAGACACCAATTCCAAAGTTTCTGCCTACCATAAAAACCGTAATATTGTCTGCCATTTTTGTCAATGTTTTGTTTGAAATTTGAAAATCTGCAAAACATAAAAGATCTGCACATTTGAATAAGCTTTCCAACGCATCAAGAACCAAGTCATTTGGATATCTGTAGCTCAAGATATGGCCAAAACACCATTCGGTGCTCATGTGACTTGATTTTTCTTTCTTGTGTCAGTCCACCAAATTGAATGATAATTCTGTCAGCCTTCCGTTTGAAATTTGAATTTCTTCAAAACATAAAAGATCTGCATATTTGAATAATATTTCGAAAACATTAAGAATCAAAGCATTTGGATATCTCTATCTTAAGATATGTCCAAAACACCATTCGGTGCTCATGTGAGTTGATTTTTCTTCTCTGTGTCAGTCCACCGAATTGCATGTCAATTATGCCGGCCTTCTGTTTGAAATTTGAATTTTTTCAAAACATATGAAATGTTCTTCATTAAGTCATCTTTCCAATGCCGTAAGAATCAAGTCATTTTGATTTTTCTAGCTCAAGATATGTCCAAAGGAGTATTCGGTGCTCATGTCAGCTGCTTCCATTTGTCTTTCAACTTGCATGATGATTTGGACAACCTTGCACTTGAAATTTGAATTTCATTAAAACATATTAAATGTTATAAATTGAGTAAGCTTTCCAAAGGCTCAAGAATCACGTCATTTGGATATTTGTAAAGATATATATGACCAATTGATTGAACATTGCTCATGTGTCACATTCCTTGAGTCAATCCTTGTTCTTAAACTTTGGTGCCTTTAACATGTAGTCTTCTCCTTAGCTTCAACACTTCATTTTAATAAGCCTCTTCTTGATTTTAAAATTATTTCAATGATCTTACTCTTTCACATAAATAAACATGTTAGTAAATCTCAATTAATCAATGTGTATTGTTATCATCAAAATTATCATGTAGCCTTAGAGCTAACACAACTATGTAATCATAAATCCACATTTGCAAGTTAATGCTTTTATTCTTGCCTAAACAATACAAAATCTTAGCTTTGTCAAGGCTGATGGCAGTTGAATGAGAAGTTAGGGTCCAGTTATATCTAGCGATCTTGTTCAAAATTCTATACCCAGGCAACAATTGAGATTGTGTAATCTGTTCTTGGCATTTAATGGTATAGCTAGCTAGTTCTTTCCAGACAACATTCTTTGTGAGTTTCAACGAATATATTTCATGATCAACACCCTTAGGTATCTCTAGAAAATCATTTATAATATTCGGAGAAAGGTGAATGTCTTTTCCTCTACAATAAACTAAATTTTACCTAACATTTGAAAAATCATTAATATCATCACCCACATTAGCATAAAATTCTCTAATTAAGGAAGCAGTAGAAAGTTGAAATTGAGTTACTGACTTACTCCACTACCGATCCTAAAGCAAAGCATCAAGACAGTATGTGGCAAATGTTTCTACCTTGACAAATCATAATCCCTTGCTATAATGTAATCATCATGTCGTTCCTTGATTTTTTAAGAAGCAAACTTCCCCTCAATAGGATTGAATCCCTCAAGAACATCAAAGTGATTCATATGTAATCCTTACTCGTGGCTGGATCATCATGATCAAAGGATTATGTTTCTTCTTTGTTTTGAGTCCCTGATGTGTCTTGATCAGCAGTTGACCTTTCTTTTTGCTACTGTGCAGGATCAACTTGTTATTGAGCTTTATGGCGAGTCAGCGATGACTGCTCCGATGGTGCTTCATGTGACAGAGATTGTGATAGAGAATCATGCAATGTTGGTTGCATTTTCTTTGACTAAGATCGAAGCCTTGGTGCCATTTGAGTAAACTAAAACTACAGCATAAAAGACCCTAGTAGAGGAGGTTTAGTCCAATTCGAATAAGGAAAGAACTAGGATAAGTTTGGAAATAAAAGATTGTTTCTCTCATCCAAAAATTAAAAAAAAAAATCGGATAATAGAATTTCAAACTCCCCCTCAAACCCTTATTTTGATTAGCCAATAATGTCTCAAGAAACTAGATCACAAAGATATAGGCATTTAATGAATTAAAGAAATGGTTGAATTCTGTTAAGTCTTGCCACTCTTAACAATATTTCAATTTCAAACCTGCTTGCTGATATGTCAACCTTATACACATGTATGGTAGTAGCCTTTTCCATATTGGATAGGCAATCTAAGTATATTTTTTAGATGCACATGAATTGCTTTCAACAGATGGCTTTCACTTAACACATATAGGTAGTCTTTTCTACATTTACAATGAAATTTCATCAATTAAAAACAGCAATGAAAAGCACTGAATTTATATGCAAATAGCTAAAAATGCAAAGTTATAAGAAAATTCATGATGTTTCAGATATCTTATATGTGACTAAGGTAGTGTTCAATCATGTAACTAACACATAATAATAGCTTTTCTCAGCTTTTCAAATCTTTATAGGTCTAATACCTTGGTAAACAAATAAGCTAGTTGGTTTTCAGTTAAAACATGCTCAATGTGGACTATTCTAGATTCAACTAACTCTCTAATGAAATGAGACATAATGTCTTTGTGTTTAGTTCTTAAGTTTTGTACAGGATTTTTGGAGATATTAATTGCACTTGTTTTATCACAAAAGACTATCATGGATTCTTGAGTGATACAATAGTCTTCTGATATTTGTTTCATCCACAACAATTGAGAACAGTAGTCATGTACTCAGCCTCAAAAGTAGAAAGTGAAATTGAGTTTTGTTTCTTGTTGTAACAAGCCACCAAGTTGTTTCCAAGATAGAAGTACCCTCCTGTGGTACTCTTTCTATCGTCCTCATTGTCAGCCTAATCAGCATCACTGAAACCTGTAAGAGATGAAATTGTGTCTTTAGAAAACCAAATTCCATATTCTATAGTCCCTTGAACACAATTGATTATCCTCTTGACTGCTACCAGATGTAGTTCTTTCAGATATGATTAGAATTGTGCACATGGACCTATACTGAAACTGACGTCAGGTCTGCTTGCTATAAGATATAAGGCTTCCAATCGTGCTTCTATATAGACTTTGATGAACATCACTTCTAGCATTGTCTTTTGACAGTTTGAGATTGGTAGCAATAGGTGTGCTCGTTGCTTTGCATTTGTCCATTTCAAGTCTTTTCACTAAGTTCTTTGCATACTTAGTTTGAGAGATGAAAATGCCATCATCAAGCTATTTGACTTAAAGTCTAAGAAAAAAAGTTAGTTCACCTAACGTACTCATCTCAAATTCTCCCTGTATAAGCTCAACAAACTTATTAGTTTAATCATCAAGTGTAGAACCAAACACTATGTCTTCAATATAGATTTGAGCCACAATAATATACTTAGATGCATGTTTTATGAACATGATTTTGTCATTGTTGCCTCTAGTATATCCCTTACCAAGGAGAAAGGTTGTAAGCCTTTTATACCAAGCTCTTGGAGCTTGTTTCAGGCCATACATTGCCTTTTTCAATTTGTAAACATAAGTGGGATGCTTAGGATCAACAAAGCCTTTTGGCTATTTAACAAAAGCTTCCTTATTTAAAATGCGATTTAGAAAAGTTGTTTTAACATGCATTTGAAAGAGTTTGAAGTTTAACAAATAGGCAATAACAAGCAGCAAACTAATAGGTTCTAACCTAGCCACAGGTGCAAAGGTTTCATCAAAATCTATTCCCTGAATTTGTGTGTACCATTGAGCAACTAATCTAGCCTTATTCCTAATCACTTGCCCATTTTCATCACTTTTATTTTTGAAAATCCATTTAGTTCTAATAACATTAGTGTTATCAGGTCTGAGAACTAAAGGCCGAACTTGATTTCTTTCAAATTGATTAAACTAATCTTGTATGGCTTGAATCCAAGCTTCTTCCTTAAAAGCATCATTCACAGATTGAGGTTCTACAAGTGAAACATAGCAAGAAAAACTCACTTGATTCCTTACCTTACTTCTGGTTTTAACTCCACCTTATGGACTAGAAATGGTAAGATGTGCTTTTTGAATCCAGGTTGGGGGATCCTTGGTCTTGTCATTAATTTTGATTTCATCTCTGCTCAAATCAATGTTGTCAGACATTTCAATTTCATTTGTCTTAACTTCTACAGTTTCATTCTTTGTGACTGGTTCTGTGTTTTCTGTATAATTTGTTCTAGTTCTATCAACAGGTTTTCCAAGACTTTCTATTGCTTCTCCATGTGAAAATTCTGCAAAATCATCACAATCATCAAACATAACATTAACAGATTCCATGATGTTTTTAGTTCTCGTGTTATAGATCCTATATGCTTTGCTATTCAATATATAACCAATAAAAACACCATAATCACTTTTAGCATCAAATTTGCCAAGTTGTTTTCTGTCATTAAGGATATAACACTTGCAACCAAATACATGAAAATATTTAAGGTTAGGCTTTCTCCGTTTCAGCAGTTCATAAAGTGTTTTATAGGTTCTTGGCCTTAAGAAAACTTTGTTGATGATATAGCATGCTATATTGATTGCCTCTGCCAAAAGCCTCTTTGTAAGCTTCTTGTTGCTCAACATCACTCAAGCCATTTTTGGCAAGGTTCTGTTGTTCCTCTCCACTACTCAATTTTGTTCCGGTCTATTTGGAGCAGAAAATTCATGAGTGATGCCATGGAGTTCGCAAAAATCATCATAGCTCTAATTTTCAAATTCTTTCTCATGATCACTTCTGATTCTAACAATTCTTCCAATGTTTTTGTTCTGTTCATTTTCCAACCTGACACACAAGTTTCTAAACACATCAAATGTCTCAGATTTCTCTTTAACAAAATCTACCCAAGTATAACTTGAATAGTCATGTACACAAACAAAAACATACCTTTTTTCTACAATGCTTTGAACTTGCATTGGACCCATGAGATTCATATGTAATAGTTTAAGATCTTTGAAGTACTAAGAAAGGAATTAGAAGCATGTGAACTTTTAATCTGCTTACTTTTTGGCATGGACCACACACAATGTCAGGTTTTTGTTCAAACTTTGGTACTCCTCTAGCTGCACCAGTCTTAGTTAATTTAACTGAGTCTTTATAATTCATGTGACCAAGTCTTTGATGCCATAGTTCAATCTCAGGGCTCTTAAGATGCAATGCACTCAGTTTAGTTAATAAGCAACAATTGTCATTAGACCTAACACCTTCACGAATGCAATTCTTGTTGGAGTCAAGAACCATGTACTTATTCTTACTAAACTTAATAATATATTTATCATCACAAATTTGACTAATACTAAGTAAATTAACTTTAAGACCTTCAACATAAAGAACATGAGTAAACTCAAGTAAACCATCAACACACAATGTACCCTTACCCATTACTTTGCTCTTGGCATCATCTCCAAATGTGATTGAACCTTGATTGCATCATCTAAAATTTTTCAGTAGGTCTTTATTGCTTGTCATATATCTTGAACATCCACTATCAAAGTAAGAAGAATCATTAGTGAATGCATTCAACAAATAAGGCAACATAATATTTGTCTGTTCTTTTTAACCCAGTTTTGTTTTGCTTTATGTGACTGCTTATGTTATGTGTTATGAGACTATCGTGCTATTGTTCATTTTGATATAGCAGATTATTCAATTTGTAGCATCTAGGCTTAATACGTTCCTTAGCACCACAAAAATAGCATGTTGGCACAAATTTTCTAGTCACTGACACTGTGGATTAATAAAATATTATGATACACTATGAAATGGATTTTTTGAACTTTGGCAAGAAGAGTTTTAACTTAAATTTAAAGTCCCTTTACCTGATCTCTGTGAATTTTCTGATTTGCTTGAGGTATTAGACTTTGATGGTTTTGACTTTGTCAAGGATTTTGATTTTTGTGAAGTGCTTGATTCAAAAGCTTTGACAAATGTAGTTTTTGAAGATGATGCTTGGTTGTGTGCTTCGAAACCCAATCCATGCTTGCTGTTGTTGTTTCTCCCTTGAACTAGAATTTCATCTAACTTTTTGGTTCCTTTTGACAACAACTAAATAGATACTTCATGCTTCTTTATGAACTCATTCTTCTCAGCTAAATCTAATTTTAGTTTCTTAATAGTTGTGTCAAGTTCAGCAACATTCTCTTCCGAAAACACTTTCTCTCATATGTGAAAATTTCGATCTCTTTAATCAACTCTTGTATTCTCTTCTCATTTTCTTTGTTTTTTTGAATTTCTATTTCTGAGGCATGATGAAGATCATTGTATACTTCCTGTAGTTCTTTATAGTAGGTCAGATAAAAAACAAATTTAGTATATGTATCATTAGTTACCTCCGTTGTAACTGGTTCAGTTGTCTTGTCATAACTCCTTTTCCTTTATCTTATGCAGATGTAACAAATACAATGCAATTGCTCTGTTGCTCTTGCTCATCCGAACTACTTTCAGTTTCACCATTACTCTAGGTAGCATTTAAACCTTTGCCTTTCTTTTTTAAATTCGCACATTCAGACCTAATATGTCAGAATCTTAAACATTCAAAGCATTGTATTTGTGGTTTCTTTTTTGATTCCTTGTTAAACTTCTTAAAATTAGCTGTGTTTTTCTCCATTTTTTGGTTTTGAACTTATTCTTCATTTTGGAATTCTTCTTGAGAAATTTTTTAAAGTTTCTTACCATCAGAGCAACATCTTGATCATCAGAAGTTTATGTAATTTCATCATTTTCTTCTGTCTTTGAGGATGAAGCTACTAATGGAAGGGACTTGTTCCTCTTGATTTGGCTGGGACATGAATGTTATTTCATACGATTGTAGTGATCCCAGCAACTCATCAATTTTTAGTTCGTCGAGGTTTTGAATATCATCTATAATAGTTGCTTTTGCCTGATATTTCTCAGGTAATGAATTAAGTATCTTTACGGCAATATCAGCATCACTATAAGTCTTTCCCAACAAGGCTGCAGCAGTAGTTATCTCATAAAGTCTTGCATAGAATTTTGAGGCTATCTAATCCTCTTGTATTTTGAGTTTGTCGGATTGAGAGGCAAGCATCAAGATTTTAGTTCTCTTCACTAATGTAGTCCTTTGATATTTGTTTTCTAGTCTCTCTCATGCATCTTTGGCTGATTTGTAGGAAGAAATAACACTAAATGCTTTCGGATTGACTACATTGAAAAGGGAATGAATGGCTTTGGAATTCCATTTAGCTACATCATAGTCTTTCTGATTCCAAGCTGATTCTTCTTTCACAACTGTAACAACTTCTTGATTAAGTTGAGTAGGTGGACTCCATCCAAAAACAACAATTTTCCACACTCTCTCATCAATTGCTTTATGAAAGAACTTCATTTTAGCCTCCCAATACCCATAATTGCTTTCATCGAGAAGAGGTGGATGACTAATTGACCCTCCATGCTTATGAAAGTCCTTAGCTAAAGAACAAGGACAAGATCTACACAAGTATATTTCTACTCTGCTCTGATACCAATTATAAGTTCTAAAGTTACAGACGTAGTCATGTAAGACAGAACTACTGCAGTTATATCAAATGTAACAAAACATAAATAAAATTGCATAGAGGAGATTAGCGTGGTTCGGCAAGCCTACATCTACGGGCAGCCAAGCTGTAATTCACTATGATGTTTACGTTTACAAGTACTAGGATTTTACAGTTGATGAACTCTCGTCCACTCACACACTCACCTATCTTATGTAAACCGCATTCTAATCGCCTAGAACTCCATCCATAGCAACCTAACTTCTATCCTTGCTGCACTCCCTACAATTTGAGTCCCTCTTAAATTGTATTACACGTTCCCAATTAGATAACCCTGGTCTTCTAGTTAATAACAGATATGATAAATGAAAAATTCTTATCGCTACTCAAGATAAACTCATATAGCTTGTTCACAAAAATGTTACCAAACATAAAGAAAAAGACTTCTAGATATATATAACTTGTCCAACAAACTTTCCATATTATGCAAGGATTCTTCAAGATCTTTCCTATTTGTCATTATCCTGCAAATCTTATAAATATAGGAAAGCTAAATCATGTTAGGATATTGAGTAAATAAACACAATACAAATCCATTCCTAAAGTGAGATAAAATCATTACTTTTTTAATATAAATCTAAATCCTGGAAATAATATCCAGTTGAGTTACACATAACTGAATCAGTTAAAAACAGGGAAGAAAAATAAAATATTGCAAGACTTGTTTATCTCAAAATGCCAACACATCAATGTCACATAGATAGACTAGGATATATGGCAGTCCATGTGGCATTGTCCTAATAGAATGCAATTATTTAACTCTCTATGCGCAATTGATGAGATTAAATATTAACCTAAAGCCATCGTGAACTAAATCTATTGATTTGCTCACCTAATTTGATTATATTGTTTGCTTTGAGAAAGGGGGAAATTATTAAACAATTGTTTGTACTTTTGTCACCCTAAATTTTTTACAAAATTGAATAATTAAGCTAGTTTAGGCCTTCCTATCTTGCAATTGTGAACAACAACAATAGCTTTCTACAAAGCAAAGAAACTGTTGTTGGAAAGTATGTCGATGGGGTTGGTCAACATTGCCATACCAATACCTAAGTTAGTAGTGTTTAAAGTGTATTTTAGCTTGAAAGTAGTTATTTAGCTGAGTTGACAGACTTATGCACGCAACTTCCCTTGTTTAGAGTGTTTATAGAGAATGTGATAACTTGGCGCCAATTAGTGGTGAGAGTGGCATATAACCGTCATTTAACCTTAGTAAGTTGATAATTGCTAATTAAGTAAGGTTTGGTTTGCTGATGTGAGAAGAATGATATGGATCCTTGTTGGATCTTGGGGATCATGGCATATTATGCTCATTGATATGTATCCTATTGATTTTAGGGATTTGGTGATTGTGTATTCAATTTGCCTACCAAGTGGAATTATGGGCATCATGGCATGTATTATGTCATGTGGTAATTTCAGTAAGAAAGAGTGGGAGAGAAGACTAACGCCAAGAGCAGCTTGCCCATTTCCAGTGCCAGCATCCCAAGCCAAAGAGTGGTGAGTGGTATGTTTTGCGAGCATCGAAAACCATTCGCTTGGATAAGTAGGCCTTGCATCCAAGTAAATCTTGGCTTGCTTGTCAAACAATCCTGCCATCATTACTTTTTGCTTGTCTATCTAAAGCTAATGATTCCTTTGTTTTAGAATCTTTATTCATTCTTATATATATGTAGAAAGAACTGATAAAATATTTATTTTTGAATACAAGGCAAGGCTCTAATGAGAGTAATTTTTGGATTTAATTAAGGTTTTGCATCGAATATCGACAGTGCTAACTCATTGAAGTTCTTGTCCTATTAGTTTATTCTATAATTTCATGCTTTTGGCCTTTAACTATGCAAATTTAGCTTGGAGACACCTTTCATGTATAAACATGTAGCTCTAATGGAGAGCTACCATACATTCTCACCTGACAAGCTTGTCTAATTTCATGGTACTAATCATTATCTACATGAATATATAGTATTGTTAACCATTTTTGTTTATCATGACACTCGTATTAGTAGTACATTGAGAAATGTTACAAATTTTAAGTCTTTGAAATCATCGAGAGGTCTTGTAATTAAGCATATGATTAACAATATGGTCCTGTTTGTGGAACATGTAATTAAGCATTGATTAACAATCCCTCAAATGTGTCACTTTGTTAAGCACATAATAAATTTTCTAAACCACAAGCAGCACAAATCTGTCTAAAATAAATGAACATCATAATTTTGAGCTACAATTACAATTCGTTGTGCAACTGAAAGTATTTAAAAATAGAAAATGCGCTATAATCCCTTGTGTATCTAAAAGTATTTAAAAATAGAAAATACAAGTGTTGTTAATTAATCACCTGAAGCAATTCCTTCTCTCTAGAAGCCTTCCATTGTCGAAATCGCTCTACCTCCTATTTTATCTTATGCTGCAACTGAACCTATAACATGAATAGATCCCAAAATCATAAGTATAATACCATCTATCATTTACAATCTAAACTTGGTAAAAGGCCACGTCTACAATGTCAACTCCAACCATCAAGCAAAGTATCCAAATCAACAAAGCTGGAAAACAAACACTTACACCCTAACATCATAAATTCTCTAGAATGTCAACTCCTTCTGCGGTAAGAACTTATACTATTTGCATCCAAAAAAAAATCTTCTTTTTCCTTTTAACATGGTAACAAATCAATACCCACATAAAAAATCACTATTTTAGATCCAATTCAAGAGTGACTCGTAACAAAGAAATTAATTCAATTCAATCTAAAAGAATCCAATAACAGAACTGAAGAATACTAACCTATAAAGTCTTCTTAAGGCACATCAACTTCATTCAAAGTGGTAGCAATCGTCTTCGCTTCCACAGTTGTTCCATTCTACAACAAAATCAAATCCACTCTCAACTTTACAAAATAATTTCGTCCAAATCTTGCCCCATGTTATTGCAAGGTTGTTTAATCAAATACAACTACCAGATCTTAAAACAACTAAAACTCTGTGACAAAGTCATGAGATCTACTGAATCACGGTTCGAATCAGAATCGTAGAGAAAGGAAAGTTGTCAGTTGATGATTTGTAAAAAAGGGGTTGATCTTCTTTTTATCTTTATTTTTTTGAAAATATTTAAATACGAAGTGGTGTAGAATGTGAAGTAAATTGAGAGGACCGACAGAGAGCGAGACTTACACATTTTCAGGTAATACCGATGAAGAACTTTCGGGCCACGATTCGTTTGTTTGTGCATTTGGCTTGTTGACGATTAAACCAGGATGAAAACATGAAAGATGAAATCAATCAAAAGATGAAGATCTAAAATCGAGAGTCGAACCTGAAAGTGAATGAAAGGATATATCCATGCAGAGTTTTAGGGGATGAACGGCCGAAGGAGAAAATAAATAGTGAAATAGTGAGCGATTGAAGGAAAAGTGAAATAGAATAGGGAGGGAAAGTGATTGAATGAGAAGAGGGAAGCTGGAAATCGAAAGATTATGTTTTTTACCAAGTTTCTTTTAGCGGCTAGGGATTAAAGAGGGCAAAGGAAAGTTAAAATGAAGAGCTAAGGATTTTGTGTCATTTTGCATATTTTAATAAGAAAATTATTTGACCTCAAAAACTCTGCGTTTTGTTTTTAATTAATAAAATATTATTTTAAAAATTGGTCAAACATGGTCAATAAAAAAATTTCTTTCACAAAGTTTGTGATAGAGTTAATTTCTTTCACTCTTTTATCATCGATTCTTAATAGACAAAAAATTTATCATATTTACATCATTAAATTTTTGACAGATCATAATTCTATCATGGTTCTGTCATCCTTTGATGATACAATGATTTTTATCATAGAGTGTCAGTTATCTATTCTCATTTTTCTTGTAGTGTTCTAATTAGTAGGCAATTGATGTTGGCCTTATAACCTAAAGAGAAGTATAAATTCTTATTTAAATTAAAAAAAAAAACAAAACAAAAACAAAAGCTTCATGGTTGAGCTTAGTGGTAAGTTAGTAGCATTTAGCCTCATCATTGAGGTTAAGAATTCTAATCCTTTTGGAATTTGGAGTCATCTCTACTTGAAACATGTATGTCTCAAATGTTTTTCAACTACTAAGCTTATAAGGTACAAACCATTTTAATTTTTATTTTGTTTAAAAATGACATGATTGTTATAATTTAAGTATAGTAGTTGTTGGCTATTAGCTTTTGGTTGTACAAAATCAAGAGGGAGGTTACGGTTATTAACATATGTGGGAATGAAATAATGCAATGCTACTAAACTTATGATAGTTGTATCTTGTGGTGGTAGGGCTGTGAGAAACTGTCAAGGAGAGAAGAATATTAATGTGGGTTTGTAAGAGTAAATAAAATAGTAAACAAATGCAAGAGAAATGTAAAAACAAAGGAGATGAGAAAGAGAATAGGCGAGAGAAAATGAGAAGTGAGAATGCCTTTTATTATTGGTGTGTCTCGTTCATAACTTAAAGGGCTCTATTTATAGAGCCTTGGATACAAAATATCATCTAGAAGTTTGACAAGATTTGTCCAAGTGGATGGACAAGATTAAAGAGGTGTGGCCAACGGTAATGATGAAAGGGGTGAAAAACATTTAACATATTTTGCAACACTCCCCTTTTAAATATTTTTACCACTTTAGGATAATTACATTTGGCTTTACTAAGGAAAAACTCAATGAGACAAAAACCTTAGTAAAGAAACACAATTATATCTTAGAACTTAAAGTTATGTTAGATTGCAATTGCCTCGATAAAAACCTTACCAGTATAACCCAGCGGGATAAAACCCGATCAAAGAAAAAAGAGTACAGTGTATATATATGTCCACAATGCTCTCCTTGATAACTGCTCCCCTCATGATAGCAAGAATTTATCATATGTCAACTCGATTGCTTGGAGAGTCAATGAACGCCAATACTGTACACCAATTTCTCAAATGTTTTCGGTAATGCTTTGGTGAACAGATAAGCATAATTATCATAAGATTGTATCTATATGATGTTAATCTTTCTATTTTGTTGAAACTCATGAGTGTAAAACAGAGATATATGCATAGTGTGGTCTCCTTTGATATATCATCCTCAAACTTGAGCAATGCAAGCAACATTATCTTTAAATGTAATTATAGGAGAATCTAAGGTGGAAGATAATTTGCATGTACCTTGAATATATGATGGATGATAGATTCGAGACATATATACTCTCGGCTTGCTTTATGAAATGCAAGAATCTCAGCATGATTTAAAGATATAGCAACCATAGATTGTTTAGTAGATGACCATGATATTGCAACACCATTGTATGTAAAAACATACCCTGTTTATGATCAGGCTTTGTAGATTAGAAAGGTATCTGACATCTGCATAACCAACTAGTCCATGACTTTAAGGTGATTATTTTGAGTAGAACAATCCCAAATTAGTCGTTTTGTGAAGGTAACGAAAAATGTTTTTGACTTCGTTCTAATGTCAGCGTGCTGGTGCAGAGCTAAATCTTGTTTAAGAATCATGCTAGGAAGACTTATATTCACTTTGATACATGCTAAGAAGTGGCATAGAATAGGTAAGAATTACCATTGTACTCTTGAATGGCTTGTTTGATGTTTGATGCTTGAATTAGACAAGAGTATGCCATGAATGTCATTTTTAGGCTAGAAATGCCATGAATTAATATGAATAATGATAGAATTGCAAAAGGTAGAATTACCATGATAGAATTTATGAAATATAGGCTAGAATGCCATGATTCTAGATTGTGGCTTTGTTTAAATTTTATTTGATTTATAATTTGTTATTTATTAATGTATACATGCTTTTTTATTATAGAAGTGTGAAGGCTACATGATAATTTTGATGATAACAATACACATTGATTCATTATGATTTACTAACATGTTTATTTATGTGCAAGAGTAATATCATTGAAATAATTGTAAAATCAAGAAAAGGTTTATTAAAATAAAGTGTTGAAGCTAAGGAGAAGACTACATGTTAAAGGCACCAAAGTCTAAGAACAAGGTTTGACTCAAGGAATGTGACACATGAGCAATGTTCAATCGATTGGTCATATATATCTCTATAGATGTCAAAATGACGTGATTCTTTAGCCTTTGGAAAGCTTACTCAATTTATAACATTTAATATGTTAAAGAAATTCAAATTTCAAGTGTAAAGTTGTCCAAATCATCATGCAAATTGAAAGACAAATGGAAGCAGCTGACATGAGCACCGAATACTCTTTTGGACATATCTTGAGCTAGAAAAGTCAAAATGACTTGATTCTTATGGAATTGGAAAGAGGACTTAATGAAGCACATTTCACATGTTTTGAATAAATTCAAATTTCAAACAGAAGGCCGACATAATTGACATGCAATTTGGTGGACTAACACAGAGAAGAAAAATCAACTCATTTGAGTACCAAATGATGTTTTATCCATATCTTGAGTTAGAGATATCCAAATGACTTGATTCTTATGGCATTGGAAAGATAATTCAATGGAGCAGATTTCATATTCTTTGAAGAAATTCAAATTTCAAATAGAAGGCTGACATAATACACATGCAAGTCGGTGGACTGACACATGAAAGAAAAATCAAGTCACATGAGCTAAAGATATCCAAATGACTTTGTTTGTGATGCGTTGGAAAGATTGTTCAATTTTCCAGATCTTTTATGTTTTGTAGATTTTCAAATTTTAAACGAAACATTGACAAAAATGGCAGACAAGATTTCGATTTTTATGGTGGGCAAAAAATTTGGAGTTGGTGTCTTCACTTGATTAAGTTCACCCATTTGCCTATAAAAGGAGCCCTTCTCCCATGCATTCAAAAAGAGTAAGAGAAGCATCTATCAAGCAAAAAACAAGAGAAATATCAAGTCTAGAGAGCTTTTATATTTTATCTACTCTTTGAAGAGAGTTATACTTTTGTTGTAAAAATTATCCTTGTTCTTGTATTGTGGTGAGAGTGAGATATTCTTGTAAAGGATAATAGTTATCCTTGAGAGAACTCTTGGTGTGTGTTATCAAGAGTTGAAGGAAGTTGCCTTGGTGAGGTTGTTCATCAAGAAGAACTCTTGGTGTGGTGTTATCAAGGGTTGAAGGAAGTTGCCTTGGTGAGGTTGTTCATCAAGAAGAACTCTTGGTGTCGTGTTATGAGGTTGTTCATCAAGAAGAACTCTTAGTATGGTGTTATCAAGAGTTGGAAGAAAAAGTCTTGGTGAGGTTGTTCATCAATCAAGTTGTAAAGAATTCTATAACTTAATGGAAAGCCTAGCTTGTGGAGCTAGGAGCCCGTAGACGTAGGCAAGGTTTGCCGAACCACGTAAATTGAGTTTGCACTCTCTCTATCCCTTTCCTCTTTACATTTACTTGCACTTGTGATTGTTCATCATTATTATTCTTTTGATTGCATCTTTGATAAATTCTAATTTCATCTTCTTCACCTTTATTCTCAAAGAAAGAGTGAACTAATTTTGATCTTTCAAGAAAAGTTTTCTAAATCCGTTTTGATAAATAAAAACCCAATTCACCCCCCCTCTTGGGTTGCCATACCTGGGTCTACAAAGTGTAATTGTGTGATGCCATGAAGTGGTGGTAGACTCACATTGATGGTGACGGATCATCACTAAAGAATGAATGACTTAAGGTATGAATAGAGGTTTGATAGACGTTGAATATACTCAAGTATGGTGGTGAGGAATTCATCATCTATTGGGTCCCAAATAAACTATTTGTATTTGATTTATGGATGAATGTAAATGTTAGAATTTACTTTATTGAAGAGTAAAGATGATGTAATCCTTTTCCCTTTCCCTATGTTTGAAAGGAAATGTAATCTATTCTCCTCCCTCTTTGTTTGGATGTTTATATTGCTATTGGATTGAATAATCATTCCACATGAATAATGAAGATAAAACAAAAATGTGTGCATAAAATGAACAACGCTAAGCAGACTAAGTAACAATACGAGTTATTTTCATTTGGTATTTCCCGAGTGGAGGCCAGATTTATGTTCGGGCTGGTCAAAAGACTTATACCTAACTTTCTAGACCCATCTTTGAAGGGATGAGGGTAGTTTAGGTCCTGAAGTTAGGGATCGGATTGCCCCCATTCATACCCAACTGAATAATTGGGTGGCGACTCTTATGTTCCCTTAAGTCTCGAAAGATGCTTTGACAAAGTGTCGTGATTGCAAACCTTCTAACAAGATGAAAACCCCGTCCATAGTGGCGACTCTATTAGGGATAAGAGAAGTTGATTCTAACAGGGATACCAAATTCTAATACCTTGTGTTGGTGTAATGAGTCCTTGCATCACTACACTTTTGCACACAATGAGCACAAATTGCCTAAATCAACTGTGTGGCATTGGCATGGGAAGCCTTTGGCTCCATTCCACCCTTAGATGACTCATGTTGGTGTCATCACCCTGGAACACATACTTTTGAATTGGTATAAAAAGAGATTGACCTAAAAGGACATCTCTCGGTCGAATGAGCCTAGACCATTGGACCCTTAAGACTCAAGCCCATGTAGACGACTCTAGAAACTTCCAATAGGATGAATATCCAAAACCCATGTTGAGATGCATCTTTATGGATGTAAGATCCCTATGATTAGAATAATATTGACTAAAAACCTCATGGAACCATGAACAAATGCCACATGTCAAGTCACCCATAAGAATAAAATAGGGGCATTTGTCACAAGTTAAGGTTATCATGACGTTTAGAAGCCATATTTCTTACAATCATGGAGAATCCAAACATCAACACGAATGTTAGAATTAGGAGAGAGAATCTTGCATTCCTATATCCTATGATGATGACTTGGGAATGAGGCTAAAAATTCTAGGAAAAAAGACTCGACCTGATGTATGTGGGAGAAATAAGATTGGAAGGCTGAAAGTGTGTCTATGCCCTTATATGAGCATGCATCATATCATGCACACATGCATGCATGCATGGCATTAACACTTTTGTTTTGCAGCCATCGTAGCTTGGGTTAGACAAGGTAGTTGTTTAACAAGTTGAGAAGACCTAGTTGACAAAATGGTTGCACCCAACAACAATGTTGAAATGGCTCAAGTAAGGGTTGATATCACCATACTTCAACAACAAATGGCCCAAATCATTAAAGTTTTACGAAATGGGCTCAATCGCATGAATTAGTCTCTTGCCGAGAGGAATGGTGGTGAAGATGGTAAGACTAGTCAAGGTAGAGATAGGGGAAAAGCCTAATCAACCAAGAGGAACCCGAATCAGTTAAGCAGTTGGCCAAATACATGAAGAAAGTCTAATCCTTCTTGAAGAAGAAGGGTCTGAAAGGGGTCAAAGACCTAGACGACATCATACTCATTAGAGACAATGATTTACCACTAAAGTTCTATCCACCAGACGTGTCCAAGTTCAATGGAGAGGGCAATCCAAAGACACACTTGAGACAGTATGCAGCTGTCATGGCCACCACTCATTTGACGAAGGAATATATCTTGAAGTATTTCATGCTATCTTTCGAAGGTGATGCGGTAGTGTGGTATCACGATCTTCCTAAAAGAGTTTGAGAAGATTGGGAAGAGCTATCAAAAAACTTTATAGAACAATATCACTACAACACCCAACTAGGGGTAACTTTTAGGGATTTGGAGACGACACGTAAAAAGCCCAACGAGACTTTCTCAAAAAATATAATCTGTTAGAGGGCCAAAGCCACCAAGATGACCACGAGGCCTGAGAAGAAAGACCAAATTCGTACGGTGATCAATAGGGCCCATGCCTATATCAATGATAGACCGACAGAGTTTCTAATCAAAACCTTTGAAGACTCGTATTATTCAGGCATCTAAATAGAAGATTTGGAGGCCAGGCAGAAGAGAAGCAACAATAGAAATCAAGAGCAATATGACCAATTTAGCAGATTAGACAATAAGGATACATAAGTGCATGGGAGAATCCTTGACCTAGGGAAAAGAACAACGATGTTTTGAAATGTTTTGTCTTAAGAATGATAAAAGAGTTGTGTATTCTTTTGATGATTATTAACGAAATCATGACACTTATTGGAAATATATTTTTGGTAATACATAAGATTTTGTTGTTTGCATGCTTGACTCTTTTTGTTAGATGAGTTTCATTCTTGATTCTTTAAATCATTTAAGCATAATAGCCATGAATATGGAACTTTATATTACTTAGAGAAACTTTATATGAATAAAGCTTGGTGTTGAAATCTCACAAGACTCTAGAACCTATTTGATCACCACTTGAGGCGAATTCCAGGATTCACAAATAAAGGAAGTGATTTAGGCCTTCTTTGGATCGATTGAACCTTTCAAGCCCACTTATACTTACTTCATCATCACTAGTATACCCTATTGAGCCTAATCAAGCCTTTTCTTTGTCTAACCATAAAATTTATCCTAACACTAGAAAAATTTTCCTTACATTGTACCCTTGACTCATAACATATGAACATTCTAGAAAAGAGCATTGAGAGCCATGCTTATGGGGGAATGAAAGGAAATTGACAAGTTTTTATGCAATTTTGAGCTCATGAAAAGAAGAAAAAAGAAGAAAAGAAAAGAGAAAAAGAAAGAGAGAGAAAACAAAAAAGAAAAAGAAGAAAAAGAAAAGAATAGTACTAATCCCATTGCGCGTAAAGTGTAACTGTGTAGCCACACAAAATTAAAAGTAAAGTATATATGGTGGGTGAAAACTCAAAGTTTGGGGGTACAAATGGAAGAAGTTGATGCTCTCAATTAAAACCTAGAATGGTATGATTATGGGTGAGATAACCTTATAGTCTCTTTTATCATACCTTGACCTTAGCCCATCATTACAAGCTTGATAAAGCCCTAATAATCCTTGATGTTGTGATGAGCCTACATTAGCGGAGAATAGTGTGAAAAGCGGGCTTATGGTAGTATTTCTATCTTTAGGGATTGATCACTAGTTTCTATTTACATAAAGCTATATGATTCTTAACAATTGAAGTATGATTGGCTATACACACACACACACACACACGAAGAATCTCAAATGAAGTAATTCTAGCATTAGAGTCGAAATTGTGAACAATCACAATGTCAATGTATTGCCTTTGAGCTATTGAACTTGAGAAATCTTTGAAGAATTTGAATGTGATTCAAATTAATACATAACTCACATTTACCATTTCAACTTACTGTTGGAGGATATTGGGTGTGCTAAAAACATGTTAAAAAGAAGAAAATCTATCAATAGTTCCCATCAGCGGTATCAAAGAAAACAACCTTGCCACCAATAGTGAAGAAACAAGAAATATGGAAGAAGTTGGCCATTTCGTCTAGTATGGATGCTTACAAAGAAGGAGGAATAATGCCTTAAGGCTTGGTGAAGAAATTCCTCAAGATAATACTGGGCTCTTTATACAGGGGGTAAGGAATTACCTATTCATTTTAAGGAGTGAACTGAAGCAAGGGAGAAAGAGTCGTCTTGAGAAAGAAATGAAGCAAGGAGGCAAATAATTGCCATAATCATTTTGAAAATCATGTCAGATATAATTATCTTAATCATCTTCAAGGAAGTATAAGAAATGGTGCTGGAATAGATAGCCCTCTTGTAACCAATATGAAAAGAAAAAAAAAAGTGAATAATATGAAGAAAAGCTCGTTAAGTTAAAAACTCGAAAGGGTAGCTTAGGCAAAAGTTAGGGCATGAAACGAAAGAAGAAAAAGCTCGCTGAGTTGAAGACCCAGAAAGGGTGGCTCATGCAAAAGTTAGGGCAAGCTCGCTAAGTTGAAAACCCAAAAGGGTAGCTTCGGCAAAAATTAGAGCATAAATAAAAAGAAGAAGAAGAAGAACCTGTTAAGTCAAAAACTTGAAAGGGTGACTTAGGCAAAAGTTAGGGTTAAAAGAAAAATACCTGAAGTAGTAGAAAACTACCATCGAATCTTTGATTCGAATCCATCCTGACACGATCCATTCCAATCAATATCTCAACTAGAATCAAGAGAACAACTACGAAACCAGGTCCCATCTAAGAAATGATGGTCATAAGATGTCGATCTCCAAGATCTTTTGGTGAAACTAGTAAAAACTACGCAAGAAGGCAAAACTAAAGAAGGCAAAGCCAACTGGACGAGGTCCTGTCTATCATTTCGAGCAAAGGCATGATAGAAGATAATGTCACACTATCGGCTTTGGTGTAAATACCCATAATAAAATTGAGAAGTTGAAGAAGTGGGTAAGATCAGACACCGATGGTGTCTGGACAGCAGGCAGAATGATGCTCTCAGAATTGGACGAATGACAACCGAGTATGGCAGAGAATTCCTTATACAAGGGGCAAAGCTCTTGCCTATTGAAGCGGATTACATGATCATGAGGATCCCAAAAGATCGTGCATTCTTTAAGAAAAGGGATATCAAGCTTTACATGTCGAAGGAACTTCAGATAATAGAGATCGATAAAAATCGAGTTGTTTCTAGTCATCATCCTTCAAAGCCTTTAATAAAGGTTGGAGAGTCTTGGAAGCAACCTCAGACATGTTAAATTATGAGAAGAGGCATTGGGAGGTGTGAAGTAAAGTAGAAGGAAAAAAGTTAGCTGATGATGACAGTCTTCACTCATTATCACCATTATTATCAGCATCAAGAAGCAGCGACTTGAGCCTAAAGGCATTTGATCCCTCGCTCCAAGCAGGCATTTTCTTGATGACTTGTTTAATCCAAGCAAGAAGCACATACTTAGAAAAGATAATCAAGATAGACGTCATGCATACATGAAGCATAAAATGTTTTCTTGTAGGAAGCATAATTCAGAATGGTATACAATCTAGAAGTAATATAGTAGAATTACAATGCAGTATGAAATACTGGGGGTAACCGAAAAAGAAATGGGCTCAACACCTCAAAGAGATGTAGCGGTAGTAGCACAATGTGCAAGTCATTCTCGATAAGATCTAATAGAAACAGTACGATGTGCAAGTTAATCTCGAGAAGACACAATGTAAGTAGCATGATGTGCAAGCCAGTCTCGATGAGAGCTAATAGAAGTAGCACGATATGCAAGTCAGTCTTGATAAGACCCAAAATAAGTAGCACAATATGTAAGACAGTCTCGATGAGACTCAACAGAAGCAGCACCATGTGCAAGTCAGTCTTAATGAGTCCCAACAAAAGTAGCACGATGTGCAGGATAGTCTCGAGCAGACCCAGTAGAAGTAGCACGATATGCAAGTAAGTCTCAACGAGACCCAATAGAAGCAGCACAATGTGCAAGTTAGTCTTGATGAGACCCAACAGAAGTAGCATGATGTGCAAGTTAGTCTCGATAAGACGTAATAGAAGTAGCACAATGTGCAAGACAGTCTCAATGATACCCAATAAAGTAGACAATATGCAAGTCAATCTTGATGAGATCTAGTAGAAGCATCAGGATATGCAAATCAATCTTGATGAGACCCAGTAGAAGCAGTATGATATGCAAATTAGTCTCGATGAGACCCAATCGAAGCAGCACGAAGTGTAATATGCCTAATCCAGGTAGTATGAGACCCAATTGAAATAGCATGATGTGCAAGCCATCTAGATGAGGCTCTTAAGTTAGCACGATGTGCAAGTCGCCTGGACTAAGCTCCTCAGTTCCGCGCGATGCGCAAGATTAGGTAACTCAATCTCGATGAGATGCCTCTCAAGTAGTATGACGTACAGAAACAGCTTCATCTCGGTGAGATTTCTCTCAGACAATAAAATGTGCAAAGTCAACTCCATCTTGATGAGACTTCTCTTAAGCAGCGTGATGTGCAAAAGCAACTACCATAAACAAGGCATATCATTTGAAGAAGAATGCTTGCCTTAAAGAAGAAATCTCCCTCAAAGAAGAAGAAGGCATCTACCTTAAAGAAGGAATCTCCCTCGAAGAAGAAAAAGGCATCCACTTAGAAAAGGCATCTCTTTTGAAGAAGAAATTTGACGTTCATCTGCCTTAAAGATGAAAGGTTATTCATAGTCGGATAGTTAGAAGGGTAAAATGGTTAGAGGTCAAAAGAAAGAGAAGAAGAGAAAGGAGGAAAAAGAGAAAAAAGAAGAGAGATAAGAAAAGAAAGACTCTACATCGGCCCTAAGACACTAAAAGAATTTTTGAACAAAACCAGTGACAAGCACTCGGCCATGGCAATATTTTAGCAACTCACTGATGCGTTCGAAACTAGCAAGTATACTATTTGCACAAGTAATAAAGTGATAAGTAAGATATCGTTCCCACGAGGATTGTTTCTAGTTAAATTTAAATTGTTATTTTACAGCAATAATAAACTAAATGGGGGGGGGGTGTTTGTCGAATGATTAATTAAACAGAATACGAAGGTAAATGAAGAATAACATAGCACAAGCTTAAATGGAGTGAAAAATAATCAATGAGAAAAACTTGGTTAAGGGATCATTCTTTGCTACAAGATATGAATTTGTGAATTAACCATAGAATTGTCATCCAATTACACCATTGAAATTATCAATCGTAGATAACAACAAGTTCTGTTACCTCAATCTTTCCTTACTTTGTTGTTAAATAAAACAAGCTCTTTATTTAATCTCTATCCATTAAACAACCTAGAACAAGCTCTCTGAGTTTAATTCAATGGATGCATTATGATAAGAAAGATAGGTTGATCTAAGCAATAAACACACAAGCTCGGATAAATTAACTTAGGTTATATTCTCCAATTGTAATCTTTGATCACAATTTTGCTACAACGATTAGAAATTCAAGACAATTACGGATCAAGATTTCTAGTCTAGCAATAGACAACAACTAGATTCTATTCAGTTGGCCACCCAAATACAATCAGCAAGCAATCATAAGCATTAAATATGGGAAAATACAAACAACTTCAATTAGAGAATTGGATAACAATTTCTTGTACAATCAACTCACAAAAACCATATAAAGGGCTTTGAAATCACCCTCAACCAAATCAGATTTAGTTACACATGTTCAAAAACGTCATAAATACAATACAACATAGAAACATTCCAGAAAATGAAAGGAAAATGAAAAACTTAGCAAATCCTTTGCAAATCTCCTTAGGATTCGAGTTCTTCCTCTTTCTAAGCCTTTTTTCTCCTTCAAGAACTCTAAGAGATGAGAGAAATCCAAAGAGACAGTCTCCAATTCGTTCTCCCTTCCTTTTGTTATAAAAATAAAACCCTAAAATATGTTTATATACTCTGCTACAGTAACCTGCTACAGTGCCTCCGTATAATAACATGCTACAGTGGTTTGTGGAATTACAATTATGCACTTCCACACCATTTTAATCATAACTTTCGCACACTAAATGGATTCATGAGCCGTAAATTTCTCTAGAAAATAGACTTCTAGAGCTTTCCAATGGTATATAGCACATCATCTGGTTCATTGTATATCAATACAATTAAATCCGAGAAGTTGGTTGACTAGTAGAGGTGCAAATGAAGGGTTTTACTCCAATTTAGTGCAAGTTTCTCCAAAACTCCTACAAACATCAAAACCACACAAAAATATAAAAATACCAAGGAATATAGTAAAGAAACATAGACGAATTGATATGAAAATAATACATAAATAGACACCTATCAAATTCCCCCACACTTAGACTTTGCTAGTCCTCGAGCAACTAAAACGATACGAAAACAAAACTAAATCTAAACAGAATCAGAGAAAAAATTAAAACACACAAACGCTTTAACTTGCAAATAGGCCTCAAAGATTGTATTTAATTATAACCCAAGGAAAACTTCAAAATTATGCACTTGATCAAGAATTCTATCACAAAGATTAGTTTCGCTCTACTTCAATTCCTCAAGTGTGTGTGTGTGTGTAGAGCCATTCTCACCTAATCACTTGTAACCCGGATGAGTTTATACATAAAAATGAATCTATTTAATAGTGAAGATGTGCGTATAAATGAACTCCATAGGCCTGCTTTTCAAGTTACTCTCCACTAATGTAGACAGGCACAACACTAAGGATCAAGTAGTGCTTTATTAAGCTTGTAACGTTTGGCTTGGGTGAAGGTTCGATAAAGGATAATAATTTGGCTCAAATCACCCACAAACACATAAATCATTTAAGACTATGTAGAGCTCAACCCCATAACATAAAAGAAATTCATTTCAATTCACCAAGTGACGCCCCCAAGCTTATTTAGAACACTCGATCTCTCTTTTTGTTATTGTTTTTTTTTTATAACACAAAAGAAACTACACCCCCACACTTTGTTGTTTTATTCTTTTTAAGAACACTCAAAGGTATAGATATCTTTTTCTTCTCTTTCTCTTTTTTCTTTTTTACTACACTTCCCATCCCCCACACTTAAACAACACATTGTCCTCAATGTTTAAGCACGTGGAGGATAAGTATAGATTTTTTTTTTTGGTGTACAAACACAATCGAACTCACTTTCATTGCTCAAGACACAACCCAACCTCTTTTAACTTCCCATAACCATAACATAGCTAAAAAGTAATCGTGAATGATCTACATGCTCATAGGTAAGGGATAAACTGTTTGAAAAGAATTTCATTTGAGGTTGGGAAATCTTTTAGTGAGTTAACAAGGAAAAAGGCTTAAAGAGGCTCAAAAGAGGTAACTACGGATCAATTTCAGTCAGGGTTGGCTATTAAAGCTCAAACGGTCCAAAGATGGCCTAAATCATTTCCCTAATGTTGCACAGTCTAGGATTTCACCTCAAGTGACCATCAAACAAGTTCTAGAATTGTTTGAAATCTGAAGAAACACTTAAATTGCATAAAACTTCTCTAAGTGAACAAATATCTCAGTGATAATGGCTCAATGCTCAATGTTGCGCAAGGAATCAAAGGCAAAGCGAAAACCAATAAACATTTCAAGCACACAGATCTATGCATCATTTATCATTTTTCAAGAGTTATTCTCAATTCAATCATTGCCTTATCATCGGCCCACAAAATGTAAGAAAAGAGGTACGTGGCGTTGTTAGACCTGAGTCAAGATTGTATATTTCAATAATCCTTAGGACCAGTAGCCCGCAGACTTAAGGTTTCCAGCCTATATACCTTTATTATGAATGAACAAAACAAGAAACAAGACACTTCAAACAACAGTAAATAAACAAACCACAAATTTATTTAGGTAGAATGCGTTTCAAGGGTTAAAGAAACCTCATATTCTGCCATTCTCAGGTTTTTCCACAATTTTTTTTTTAATCAGACCTGATAGAGACAAAAAAAACACATAACAACTCTAAATTACATAAAACTAAACTTGCTCATAAAATAAAAAAGTTCAACAGTCAGTAAATAAAACAAGTTAATTAGAATGGGTCTAAAAAGGTTATAAGTTAGCCTCCTTATTCAGCCATTCTGGATTGAAGAGATCCAGAATGCGTTTCAAGAGGACTTGAACTTTTTAAGCCACCACTCTAAAATGCTAGATTAGATAATATTACTAGGGTGAAAGAAATAACCTGAAAAATCTCAAAACAAATAACCTAAAAAAAATATCAAATAAACACAATAAAAAGAAAGCAAACAAAAGTGAAGCAAACTAGCAGATAAAGATTATAGGTGGAGGGTTAAATCCAGTTTACGCCTTTTACTGCATTTTGCAAACCAATCTATCCAAGCTATTGTTGGATCAGGCGAATGGATGAATTCTTGTAGTTTGTCAATCAACTCCTCTGTAGTTGAAGCTGTAACCAGGATTTACCTCGCCGACTGTGAGATGAAGTTTTGTTTTACAGCTTGATCAAGAAAAGACAACAAACCATCAAAAAAATTATTGACATTTAACAAACCAATGGGTTTTCGATGGATGTTTAGTTGTGCCCAAGAGGTGATTTGAAATATTTTCTTTAATGTACCATAACCACCGGGCAAAGCTATAAATGCATAAGAGTTAAGAAGCATATGTGCAATACACTCATGCATGCTTGAGACCTGTAACTCTTCCCCCATTGTTTTGCCTATGATATGTCGTACAGCTAATGGTTTAGGGATAATGCTGAGAACTTGGCTCCCTCCTAAGGTTGCAGGTGATGACACACACCCCATTAACCTAAGACTACCCCCTCCATAAACCAAATGAATACGCCTCTCAGCTCATACCCTTCCAAGATCAAGAGCTGCTATTGTAAACTCCTCATCTTTACCAAATTGAGATCCACAAAATACGCATATTTTTCGGAATCGTCGAATTGGTGTTTTCTCCAATTCTACATGTGCCCTAACCTTATGTAAGACAATGATGCACGTTAGGTGTTGTGTTTTCCAAAGGCAGAAGAGGTTATAATAATGACATTTAAAAATATGGAGAATGGACAGATGCACACGCAATACTCTTATATTTGACACATGGGGACATACTTTCGGTGGGGGTTGCTCGATGCATATTTATCACCCTAAGATTTGAAAAATGAGATATGCTTTCGGCGGGGGTTGCTCGATGCATATTTATCATCCTAAGATTTGAAAAAATGAGATATGCTTTCGGCGGGGGTTGACAAAACCTCCACACTTGTCTCCCACGTGTGCTTATGTCATAGGTAGTCATATGGTTTGTCAAAAAAAGAAAATTTGAAATTAAAACAAACAAAATCAACAAATAAGAACACCACAAAGACAACACTAAGAATCAAATCAAACAAAACAAGAAAAAATAAATTTCAACAATAATAACACACATTCAAATATACAAGTAGTTGTGATTGTGGCTCACATCTTCCTTTGGTTTTACGTCCAGTAATGGCTGAAACGCCTTCTATGAGTCGGGGATTTGCTTCCCATCCAGTTTTCTTATAAACTAACAAACATGGTCTTTTTTAGTCAGATTCCCTAGACTATAACGTTGCAGTTCATCGTGAAATTGTGTCCATAGATTAAGTAATTCACGATGAACAAGTCCGTAAGAATGTGACTCAAGAGATAATAAAACATTATCCAGAGACTTATTACTCAGACCATTTTTAATGAACGAAAGTTTATCTTCTCTATTCCTGGACACAAAACCTAATGATCGACAAGTTTGGTTACAATTCTATCTAGCACATTTATAACATACTTGTAACCTCTTTGCTTTTCGCCTCTTGGCGTAGTACCTCTTCCCTAGACTAGGCATGTATTTTGTGAGATTAATATCAGGCTCACCGGACAATCTTACCTTGGCTTCGATGAGCCACTGGATATCCGTAGGCATTTTTAGGAGCATCAACATCCAAAGTCTAGTCATCTGTACTTTATAAATTTTGAACACAACATTTTGAGGAAGTGAAGGGAAATATTTACGAAGGTTTGATAGAAAGATATCGGCATCCATTCAAGAGGAGAAAAAGAAAGATATTATCGATAATGCGTTTGAGTCTGTTCTTCTCCAAGATATGCACGCTTCAAACCTTCAGGCAATGACTTCAGTTCCTGTTTGGTTGTTTCCTCAAGCTGTTGCACAAATGAGCGCAAAGAACGGAATAAACAAATTAAACATAAGAGAAGAAAAGAGAAGAAAAGAAAATAAAGACACATAAAAGAAATAACAACATAATAGCAACCAAAAGTAAAAAACAAACAACAAAGCAAATGAGACAGATGGCAAAGAGATAAAACCTAATCAATTATGATGGATTAAGCCCGCGAAAGGAATCTCCTCGAGACACAAAAATTGATCATCATTACCTTCTTTTCTTCTTCTTTTTTTATTATTATTTTTTTCATTTTTTTTTTCATTTTTCAAAAACATTGGGTTGCCTCCCAATAAGCGCTTGGTTTAAGGTCCTCAGCCTGACGTTACCGGCTCTCACCCATCAAGATAAGTGTGCTTGTAGAGAGGTACCTCCTCGATGTCTTGCATCGCTGAATTTTCATAGTAAGGCTTCCACTTATGTCCATTCACCTTGAATACTTTGTCAGTTTTTAAGCTCTTGATTTCCACTGCACCATGAGAAAAGACATCAGTAATAACAAAGGGTCCAACCCATCGAGAACATAATTTACCTGGAAATAACTTGAGGCGAGAATGAAATAAAAGGACTTTCTGTCCTACTTCAAAATTATTTTGGGAGATCATCTTATCATGAAATGCCTTAGTTCTCTCCTTGTAAATTTTTGAATTCTCATAGGCATCATTTTTAAGTTCTTCAAATTCTTGCAGTTGAAACTTCCTTTGTTCTCCAGCAACATCCATCTCCATGTTACACAGTTTTACTGCCCATCATGCTTTGTGTTCGAGCTCTACTAGAAGGTGGCATGGCTTACCATAGACTAACCTATATGGAGACATACAAATAGGTGTCTTGTAAGCAGTCCGGTATACCCAAAGTGCATCATCAAGTCATAAGCTCCAATCTTTTCTATTTGGATTCACTGTCTTCTCAAGGATGGACTTGATTTCTCGATTTGAAACTTCAACTTGACCACTAGTTTATAGATGATATGCAGTAGACACCCTGTGAGTGATGTTGTATTTCTTGAGCAAGGCTTCAAATGATCTGTTGTAGAAGTGTGTACCTCTGGCGCTAATCATGGCTCTTGGTGTTACAAATCTTACAAAAATGTTAGATTTCACAAAATCTATAACAACTTTAGAATCATTAGTTCTCGTAGTTGTGCTTCCGCCCATTTAGAAACATAATCCATAGCAAGTATAATGTAAACATTATCAAAAGATGAAGGAAAATGACCCATGAAATCAATACCCCACACATAAAAAATCTCAACAATAAGTATAGAGGTTTGTGGCATCTGATTTTTGGCACTTAAATTACCTGTCCTTTGACAACGATCACAAGTTTTGCAAAAGAGATATGCATCTTTGAACAATGATGGCCAGTAGAATCCACAATCAAGAACTTTGAGGGCTGTTCTTTTTGGTCCAAAGTGACCTCCAAATGCATAAGAATGACAGAAGATTAAAATTGAATTAAATTCAGATTCAGAAACGCACCTTCTTATCACTTGGTCAGAACAATGCTTCCATAAGTACGGATCATCCCATATGTAATGCTTGGCAATGTTCTTAATCTTATCTCTTTGAGCTCGAGTCAAGTCATGTGGTAGCTTTTTGGTAACTAAGTAGTTGACAATATCTGCATACCAAGGGGCTACTGCACGTAGAGACAGTAATTGTTCATTCGAAAAACTTTCTTGTAATGGTAGTGCATCCTCATCATGGACAATGCAACTAAGATGGTCTACAACTAAGTTTTCACTTCCCCTCTTATCTTTGATCTCCAAGTCAAATTCCTATAAGAGGAGTATCCACCTGATAAGCCTTAGTTTAGCATATTTCTTTGTGAGCAAGTACCTCAAGGCTGCATGATCAGAATAAACTATTACTTTAGTACCAATCAAATAAGAACGAAACTTTTCTAAAGCAAAAATAACCGCTAGCAGCTCTTTCTCAGTGGTAGAATAATTAAGCTAAGCATCATTTAAAGTCTGAGATGCATAGTAAATGGCATGTGAAATTTTGCCAATTCTTTGAACCAAGACGGCACCCACAGCATAGTCACTTGCATCGCACATGATCTCGAATGGATGATCCCAATTTGGAGATTGGATCACTGGAGCCGAAGTCAAGAGTTCTTTCAGTTTCTCAATGCCTTATTGCATTTCTCATCAAATTCAAAAACCACATCATTCTGTAGCAATCTGCATAAGGGCAATGCTATCTTCGAAAAATCTCTTATGAACCTACGATAGAAACCTACATGACCAAGAAAAGAACGAATATCCCGCACACTTGTGAGGGGTGGTAAGGAACATATAAGGTTTATCTTAGATTTATCTACTTCTATACCCCTAGTAGAAATAACATGCCCCAAAACTATACCCTAATCTACCACAAAATGACATTTTTTCCAATTCAGAACAAGGTTAGTTTCTATACATCTTTGAAATATAAGGGTAAGGTTGTCAAGGCATTTATCAAAAGAATCACCAAAAACACTAAAGTCATCCATAAATACCTTAATGATGCTTCCGACATAATCAGAGAAAATACTTACCATACACCTTTGGAAAGTGGCAGGGGCATTGCAAAGACCGAATGGCATGCATCGATAGGCAAATGTACCAAATGGGCATGTTAATGTAGCTTTCTCTTGGTTCTCAGGGGCAATGACAGTCTGATTATATCCTGAGTAGCCATCAAGAAAACAGTAGTGAGAATGACCTGCTAACCTCTCTAACATTTGATCAATGGATGGCAAGGGAAAGTGATCCTTGCGAGTTGTTGAATTAAGCTTCCGATAATCAATACAAACCCGCCACCCGGTTTGGATACGAGTAAGAACTAACTCATTATTATCATTCTTAACCACTGTAACACCAGATTTCTTCGAACAACTTAGACTGGGCTCACCCACTTGCTATTTGAAATTGGATAAATCAGACCCACATCTAACAATTTGAGGATCTCTTTCTTGACAACTTCTATCATCGGAGGATTCAACCTCCGCTGTGCTTCTCTAGTGGGCTTGGATCTTTCTTTTGACAAGATACGGTGCATGCATATGGCTGGGCTAATACCTTTGATGTCAGCAATTGTCCACCCAATAGTTGTTTTACAATCTCTAAGCACTCGGATGAGTTTCTCTTCTTGTAGTGGTGCAAGGCCCTTTGCTATTATGACCAGTAAAGTATTTGTCTCACCCAATAATACATGCTTCAAATGATCTAGAAGAGGCTTAAGCTCTAAGTTAGGGGCTTTCATCACAGAAGGAAGAAGTTTCTCATTAGGTAAAGGTAATTCAATGTACGAAACATCATACATGTTTGTGGTTATAGCTATAGTCTCATCTAAGTTTGCCACAGCTTCTTCCACTTCTTTAGACACTTGTATCAACCTTCTCAGCTCTTTGGAATTTTCTGTCCTTATGTGCTCACTAATAGCTACTTCCAAGCCATCCTTGTGAGTTAACTCAAAAAGTTGTTGTGCCAAAGAATCAATAACATCCACTGCAAAAATAGAATGTAAGTCACTAGGGTACCTCATTGCCTAAAAAATATTGAAACAGATCACTTCGCCATCAAACTCCATGGTGAGAGTGCCATCATGAACATCAATCTTGGTTCGGGCAGTTTTCAAGAATGGTCTCCCTAAAAGAATCGGTGTTGGATTAAGAGATGTCTCATCCTCAATTTCAAGAACATAGAAGTCTGCTGGGAAAACCAATTGATTCACCTGCACAAGCACATTTTCCACAACTCCCTTGGGATATGCATTATAACGATCAGCAAGTTGAATGATAATACCAGTTTCTGTAAGAGGTCCAAGATTCAAAGAAGCATAAATAGAATATGGCATGACATTAATAGATGCTACTGAATCTAATATAGCTCTTTCAAACTTGATATTACCAATGGTGTATGGAATGGTAAATATACATGTTGGAGGAATTTTTCTTTGTAGTACAACTGAAACATTTTCCCCCATACTTACTTTCTCATTTTCTTTTAACTTTCTCTTGTTGGTGCATAACTCCTTGAGAAATTTTGCATAACGAGGTACTTGCTTGATAGCATCCAAAAGTGGTATATTGACCTCGATGTTGCAAAAAGTCTCCAAGATTTCCTGTTCTTGTTCCTCTTTCTTTGATTTTACAAATCTGCTAGGAAAAGGTGAAGGAGTAACATAAGAGTTTTAAGATTTACCTTAGAAGATGATGTTTTGTTCATGGTGGAAGTGGTGTCATCCCCTTCATTAGATTGTGATTTTTTTGGGGGACCTCTAATTGCTTTCCACTTCTCAAAGTTACCGCGCTAGCATTCTCTCTTGGATTGATCACTGTTTGAGAAGGTAGTTTTCCTGAGCCTTGACCCTCGAATTTGCTCATTTTAGTAGCCAATTGTCCCATTTGATTTTCCAGGTTTTGGATACTTGCCCTAGTTTCCCGCTGAAATTGCATTGTGTTAGTAGCAAGTGCTTTAACAATGTCCTAGAGAGACATACCTGAGTTTTGTGGTACTGGTGGTGGTTGCGTTTGAAACGGTTGCTACACTCTTGGTTGATTGAAGCCTGGTGGCCAATTTGGTATGGCATTTGGGGTGATTGGTTGACGATTCCTATAACTAAAATTGGGGTGATCTCTCTATCCGACATTGTAAGTATTAGAGAAGGCGTCATACCTTTGCCTTGGTTGTCCTGGAAATCCACCCATGGCATTGACTTGTTCCGTATCTCCTTCTTGCAAAGTTGGACACATGTCGGTTGGATGCTCCATGGTAGAACATACTCCACATACATAAGATTGCTTATTTACTTTCTTTGGTTGTTGTGGCTCAAATCGGCTGCTGAATTGTTGGGAGTTCGCTACCATGTCGCTAATCAAATGTCTTACAACTTTCGGTGTTTTATTAACTAGTGCTCAACCACTAGCAGCATCAATCATACTCCTATCCATTGGTAGGAGACCCTTATAGAAATATTGAATAAAGAGTCCATCACTAATTTGGTGGTGTAGACAGCTAGTACATAATCTTTTAAATCTCTCCCAATATTCATAAAGTGATTCTTTATTGTGTTGTCGAATACCACAAATGTCTTTTCTAATGTTTGTAGCTTTCGAGGTAGGAAAGTATTTCTCCAAGAAGAGTTTACTTATCTCATTCCACGTGGTGATGGTACCCGGTGGTAGATATAATGGCCAATCTTTCGCCGAATCTGCTAATGAGAATGGAAAAGCTCTCAATTTTAATTGCTCCTCAAAAACGCCAGTAGGCTTCATACTTGAGCATACCACATGAAATTCTTTGAGGTGTTTGTTAGTATCCTCTCCTGGAAAACCATGAAATGTAGGCAAGAGATGAATTAGTCCAGATTTAAGTTCAAAATCTACCTCAAGGTTAGTGTTTATGCATAGCGGTTATTGATCAATAATTAGAGTCGCTTACTCCTTAAGAGTTTGATTGTTTTCCATCGGCATTACTTCCAATTCAGATTTGATTGAACTCCAGGAAGATGGAAGGGAAGTAAGTTGTGCAAGGTCAAATTCTGGAGGTGGAGTTGAAATTGACCGATTTAGTCTTAAATTCGAGGATTCGAGAAACTCCTTAATTCTTTTAAGTCGTTGGTCCATTTCTCCCTCGGACATAAAAGCCTAAACACAAACAAACAGAAAAAAAAAAAATCAAGAATCAATATTAAAAACAAAATAACAAATCGATTAGAAAATCAATCCCCGACAACGGCGCCAAAAACTTGATGCGTTCGAAACTAGCAAGTATTCTAGTCGCACAAGTAATAAAGTGATAAGTAAGATATTGTTCCCACGAGGATTGGTTCTAATTAAATTTGTTATTTTACAGCAACAATAAACTAAATGTTGGGGGGGGGGGGGGGGGGGGGGGGGGGGGGGGGGGGTGTTGGGTTTTGTTGAATGATCAATCAAACAGAATACGAAGGCAAATGAAGAATAACACAGCACAAGCTTAAATAGAGTGAAAAATAATCGATGAGAGAAAGTTGATTAATGGATCATTCTTTGCCACAAGATATGAATTTGTGAATTAACCATAGAATTGTCATCCAATTACACCATTGAAACTATTAACCGTAGATAATAACAAGCTCTGTTACCCCAATCTTTCCTTACTTTGTTGTTAAATAAAACAAGCTCTTTATTTAATCTCTATCCATTAAACAACCTAGAACAAACTCACTAAATTTAATTTAATAGAACCATTACAATAAGAAAGATAGGTTGATCTAAGCAATAAACACACAAGCTCGGATTATTTAACTTAGGTTATATTCTCTAATTACAATCTCTGATCACAATTTTGCTACTAACGATTAGAAATTCAGGACAATTACGGATCAAGATTTCTAGTCTAGCAATAGACAACAACCAAATTCTATTTAGTTAGCCACCCAAATACAATCAGCAAGCAATCATAAGCATTAAATACGAGAAAATACAAGCAACTTCAATTAGAGAATTTGATAACAATTTCTTGCACAATCAACTCACAAAAACCATATCAAGGGCTTTGAAATCACCCTTAACCAAATCAGATTTAGTTACACATGTTCAAAAATGTTATAAATGCAATACGACATAGAAACATTCCAGAAAATGAAAGGGAAGGGAAAAACTTAGCAAATCCTCTGCAAATCTCCTTAGGATTGTAGTTCTTCCTCTTTCCAAGCCTTCTTTCTCCTTCAAGAACTCCAAGAGATGAGAGAAATCTAGAGAGACAGCCTCCAATTCGTTCTCCCCTCCTCTTGTTATAAAAATAAAACCTAAAATATGTTTATATACTCTGCTACAGTAACTTGTTATAGTGCCCCCGTATAATAACATGCTACAGTGGTTTGTGGAATTACAATTCTACACTTCTCACACCATTTTCATCATAACTTTCGGTACACTAAATGGATTCATGAACCATAAATTTCTCTAGAAAATAGACTTATAGAGCTTTACAATGGTATATAGCACATCATTTGGTTCATTGTATATCAATACAATTAAATCCGAGAAGTTGGTTGACTAGCAGAGGTGCAAATGATGGGTTTTACTCCAATTTAGTGCAAGTTTCTCCAAAACTCCTACAAACATCAAAACCACACAAAAACATAAAAATACCAAGGAATATAGCAAAGAAACATAGACGAATTGATATGAAAATAATACATAAATAGACACCTATCACTCACAAGGAAAGAAATGCAACATCAGTCGATAGAATCTTTGACTGAAATCATGTGAAAGAATTTCTCTAGATACTAAAAAATAATTTGTCAAAAAACACACTGAATAAGGTAAAAATTTAAATTGATTTTATATTATCGAGAAATGTTTGAATCTTACAGGATTTTGCAGAGACAAGGGAAAGATCCCCAGTGAGTCAAATAATAAACAACATGATAAAAAGCATGATGAATGCAAGCATGAAGAATGTTAGAACTCAAGAGATTTCCCCAGTGGACCAGAAGAAATTAAGAATAAAAGCAAGAATACTCGAAAGAAAGGCATGAAGCCCAATGAGTACAAAGACTGGAAGAAGCATGAAGAATACTTGGAAGAGGGGCATGAAACCTAGGGAGTGCAAAGTCCAAAGAAATTGAAAAAGGTATGAATGATACTTACCCGAAGGCACGAAGAATGAGAAGGTCTAAAGACCGCGAAGCAGTAGATGGTAGAAGTTTTTTTAGTGGGCATGCATTAGAAGGAAACCCTAAGAAGTACGTGTGTTTAAGAGTGTTTTAAGCCTTTAGAATAGGCATAAGCCCTAAGAAGAGGCGCACTGAAGAGTGTCAAAAATTCTAAAGAAGTAAGTTCACTCAAAAGTGTTTGAAGCCCTTAGAATAGGCATGCTAAAGAGTGCTATCAAACCGTAAGAAGTAGGCGCACTGAAAAGTGTGAGAAACCCTAAGAAGTAGGTGTACTGAAGAATGCTTTATCATAGCATCATAAGGTGTTCTCTAGCCCTTAGATGGGCATATTCACCATTGAATAGGCACTTCAGCCCTTAGATGGGCACACATTTGCCCTTGACTGGGCACCTTACCCCACATCAGCCCTCGAAAGGGCCTTTCGGCCCTTAAATAGGAAAACCTTTTGTAGGAGTAAAGGAAAGAAAGAAGATGACTAAAAAGTCTGAAAGAAGGAGGACGAAAGTGAAGATGTTGAGATGGATGAAAGAAAGACGAAGCAAGAATACTTTGTCGACTTTTGTGTTTCACAAACCTCTCCAAAGTAAGGGGTAAGCTATAGGCATTGAATTTTTGAGGCTCGATGAAGGAATAAAGATGAATTTCAAGTAAAAAAATGATCAAAATGCCCTTGGAGCCCAAGAAGAGAAGGGTGAGAAAGAGTTGGTGAAAGGTCTCTAAAACTAACATGTGACTTGAAAAATTTATAGAAATTAATCGAGGAAGAATATGATCGTGAGTCATATACCATTGCAAAGCTACGGATGTCTAGTTTTCATAGAAATTTATAGATCATAGATCGGACTTGAATTCAAAAGTATGTGCGATCGAATAAGCAAAGGTTTGAAGGGACTACACTAAAAGATGGCAAAATAGGAAGGGTCGAAGAGATAACAGCCGTCTGACTATCTAGAACAGCCACTCGGCCATTTGACAGCTGCCTGGCTGTTGAGTGATGATCGAATGCCTTGCTTTTCTAAATTTGTTTCCTTTTTAGAATTCAACCCCACTACAAGAAAATAGGGTTTCTATGTCACTATTTTTATGTCAATTCTTGAAAGAATGACAAGTATAAAAACCCCAACTTCAGTCAAACCCATATGTGTCACAATACAAAAAGGCGGGTTAAGTTTTATGTCACAATTTTTTTAATTGTGACACATATTAGTTAATATAAAAGGAAAAAATTTCTAAACCCCAAAAGCCCATCGCCTCTTCTCTAAATTTCGATCCATCGCCTCTTCAGCTCTTCTCTGAAAAGCCATTGCCTCCTCTCTGAATACCATCGCCTGTTCGCCTCTTCTCTGAAAAGCCATCGCCTCTTCATTGCCATCATCTTCAGGATTCATTACCATCTCCATTGATCCCCGAAAACCCAGCCATCCTCTTTGGATTAATTGCTTTCTTCGTCTTCATCTTCGGTGCTCGCAAGCTTGTAGCAGTCACAGCCCAAAGTTTTACGAAGGGTAGGATTAGGTGTGGCCCTTGTTTTTTAGGATCGCAAGTGACAAATACCTAGATTCAACTCTAATCGAGCATCTGTAAGCCCGCTCTCATGCGATGAGTTATAGCTTAACTATATTGTAAATTGCAACTCAAGTTTCTTGGACATAAGGTCGAGATAAAGATGAATAAAGGTTTAGAGATAGTCACGGTGAGCGGCTGGCGATTCTAAGGGTTCTGTGTTGTTCCAGTTCATCACAACTAGCTTTGAGTAGCAAAGCTGGCATCTTTTTCGCGAGTTTTATAGCTAGCAATCGAATTCAAGTGGAACCAACTACTAATGAAGCATTGATTTGATCACCAACTGTACGAGGAATTGCCCAGCTCAACTGCACTTATAAGGAAGCATGCCAAAAGCATGCATAGACCTCTGCAAGCTAGTATTTAAACGATTATGTAAAGGAATCAACTTATTTATCTCTAACATGAGTTTTTGAATTGTATAGATTGAGGACTCATTTTCGGTCAATTGCTGACTCTTTATGTAAATCAAAGCTCTACGAACATGTAGGTGTTATCCATTTCGGTTATTAACTGTTTCATGATTTCAACTAGTTAATGAAACATGTTAGTGTTGATAATTACTTTATTTTGTTTATGGTGTATAAAGTTACATGTTGGCCAAAAAACGACACATAAAAGTCTGTATAAGAATATTGATAAGTGTCTATTTATATATCATTTTCATATCAATTCGTCCATGTTTCTTTGCTATATTCCTTGGTATTTTTATGTTTTTGTGTGGTTTTGATATTTGTAGGAGTTTTGGAGCAACTTGCACAAAAATGGAGTAAAACCCTTCATTTTCACCTCTGCTAGTCAACCATCTTCTCGGATTTAATTGTATTGATATACAATGAACCCGATGACATATCATATACCGTTGAAAAGCTCTCGAAGTCTACTTTTTTGAGAAATTTACGGTTTATGAATCCATTCAGTGTACCGAAAGTTGTAATCAAAACAGTGTGAGAAGTGTAGAAATGTAATTCCACACATCACTGTAGCATGTATAATACGGGACACTGTAGCACGTTACTGTAGCAGAGTATTTAAACACATTTTAGGGTTTTATTTCATAACTGGAAGGGGGGAGAACGTGGAGGAGGCTGTATCTTTGGATTTCACTCATCTCTTGGAGTTCTTGAAGGAGATTGAAGGCTTGGAAAGAGGAAGAACTACAATCTTGAGAGATTTCATCAAATTTGCTAAGTTTTCCCTTTCCCTTTCATTTTCTGGAATGTCTCCATATTGTATTGTATTTGTATTCTATCTGAATATGTGTAACTAAATCTGAATTGGTTGAGGGTGATTTCAAAGCCCTTGATATGGTTTTTATGAATTGATTGTGCAAGGAATTGTTATCCAATTCTCTAATTGAAGTTGCTTGTATTTTCCCATGTTTAATGCTTATGATTGCTTGCTGGATTGTATTTGGGTGGCCAACTGAATATAATCTGGATATTGTCTATTGCTAGACTAGAAATCTTGATCCGTAATTGTCTTGAATTTCTAATCCTTAGTAGCAAAATTGTGATCAGAGATTGCAATTGGAGAATACAACCTAAGTTAAATAATCCGAGCTTGTGTGTTTATTGCTTAGATCAACCTATCTTTCTTATCATAATGCATCCATTGAATTAAACTCAGAGAGCTTGTTCTAGGTTGTTTAATGGATAGAGATTAAATAAAGAGCCTGTTTTATTTAACAACAAAGTAAGGAAAGATTGGGGTAACAGAGCTTGTTGTTATCTACGGTTGATAACTTCAATGCTGTAATTGGATGACAATTCTATGTTAATTCGCAAATCCATATCTTGTGGTAGAGAAGAATCCCTTAACCAGTTTCTCTCATTGATCTTTCATTCAAATTAACTTCTGTTTTGTTATTCTTAATTTGCATTCTTATTTCATTTAGTTAATCATTCAACAAAACCCCCCCATTTAGTTAATTGTTGCTGGAAATAACAAATTCAATTAGAATCAATCCTCGTGGGAACGATATCTTACTTATCACTTTATTACTTGTGCGACTAGTATACTTGCTAGTTTCGAACGCATCAAGTTTTTGGCGCCGTTGCCGGGGATTGATTTTCTAATCAATTTGTTATTCTGTTTTTACTACTGATTCTTGATTGTTATTTCCTGATTGTTTGTGTTTAGGCTTTTATGTCCGAGGGAGAAGCGGATCAGCGACTTAAGAGAATTAAGGAGTTTCTCCAATCCTCGAATTTAAGACTAAATCGTTCAATTTCAACTCCACCTCCAGAATTTGACCTTGCACGACATACTTCCCTCCCATCTTCTTGCAGTTCAATCAAATCTGAATCGGAAGCAATGGCGATGGAAAACGATCAGACTCTTAAGAGTTAGCGGCTCCAATTATTGATCAACAAACCGCTATGCATAAGCACCAATTCTGAGATAGATTTGAACTTAAATCTGGACTGTTCATCTCTTACCTACAGTTTCATGGTTTTGCAGGAGAGGATCCGAACAAAACACCTCAAAGAATTTCATGTGGTATGCTCAAGTATGAAGCCAACCGGCGTTTCTGAAGAGCAAATTAAATTGAGAGCTTTCCCATTCTCATTAGCAGATTCGGCAAAAGATTGGCTATACTATCTACCACCAGGTACCATTACCACTTGGAATGAGATGAGTAAACTCTTTTTGGAGAAATACTTTCCAGCCTCGAAAGTTACAAATATTAGAAAAGATATTAGTGGCATTCGACAACACAATGGAGAATCACTTCATGAATATTGGGAGAGATTTAAGAGGTTATGTGCTAGCTGTCCAAACCACCAAATTAGTGATGGACTCCTAATTCAATATTTCTATGAGGGTCTCCTACCAATGGAAAGGAGTATCATTGATGCTGCTAGTGGTGGAGCACTAGTTAATAAAACACCGAAAAGTTGCAAGACGGTTGATAGTGACTCATGGCAGCGAACTCCCAACACATTCAGCAATCAATTTGAGCCAAACTACCAAAAAGAGTAAAGAGGTAAGTACTTCAAATATTGAACAACAACTTTGTGAACTTACCTCTCTTGTAAAAAAAATGGCTGTAGGACATATGCAGCAATCTTATACATGTGGAGTATGTTCTGCAATGGACCATCCAACCGACATGTGTCCAACTTTGCAAGAAGGAGATACAGAACAAGCCAATGCTATAGGTGGATTTCCAGGACAACCAAGGCAATGGTATGACCCTTTCTCCAATACTTACAATGCTGGATGGAGAGATCACCCTAATTTAAGATATGGGAATCATCAACCAATTGCCCCAAATGCCATACCAAATCGACCAACAGGTTTCAATCAACCAAGGGTGCAGCAACC
>SNVD02010610.1:0-48026 GCA_013180625.2 Boswellia sacra | reverse complement strand
CATCAAAAACCCATTGGTTTGTTGAATGTTAATAATTTTTTTGATGGTTTGTTGTCCTTTCTTGATCAAGCTGTAAAAAAAAATTTCATCTCACCGTCAGCAAGGCAAATGCTGGTTACAGCTTCAACTGCAGGAGAGTTAATTGACAAACTACAAGAATTCGTCTATTCACCTGATCCAACAATGGCTCGGATAAATTGGTTTGTAGAAGGCAACAAAAGGCGTCAACTGGATTTAACCCTCCATCTGTAATCTCTATTTGCTGGTTTGCTTCGTTTTTGTTTGCTTTCTTTTTAGTGTGTTTATTTGAGATTTTTCATGTCGTTTCTTTTGAGCTTTTTTCAGGTTATTTCTTTCGTCCCAGGTAATATTTTCTAATCTCGGTTTTAGAGTGGTGGCTTAAAAAGTTTAAGTCCTCTTGAAACGCATTATGGATCACTTTAATCTATAATGGCTGAATAAGGAGGCTAACTTCTAAACTTTTTAGACCCATTCTAACTAACTTGTTTTTGTTTGCTGACTTGTTGAACTTTGTATTTTATGAGTGAGTTTAGTTTTGCGTAATTTAGAGTTGTTATGTGTTTTTATCTTTATCAGTTTCGATTCAAAAAAACCAATTGTGGAAAAACCTGAGAATGGCAGAATATGGGGTTTTCTTAACTCTTGAAACGCATTCTCTCTCAATAAATCTGTAGTTTGGTTATTTCATGTTGTTTGAAGTGTCTTGTTTCTTGTTTTGTTATTTCATAATAAAGGTATATAGGCTGGAAACCTTAAGTCTGCGGGCTACTGGTCCTAAGGAGTGTTGAAATATACAATCTTGACTCAGGTGTAACAACGCCACGTACCTCTTTTCTTGCATTTTGTGGGTCGATGATAAGATAATGATTGAATAAGAATAACTCTTGGAAAATGATAAATGATGCATGGATCTTTGTGCTTGAAATGTTAATTAGTTTTTGCTTTACCTTTGATTCCTTGCACAAAATTGAGCACCGAGCCATTATCACTGAGTTATTTGTTTACTTAGAGAAAGTTTATGTAATTAAAGTGTTTCTCCAGATTTCAATGAATTCTAGAACTTGTTTGATGGTCACTCGAGGCGAAATCCTAGACTGTGCAACATTAGGGAAATGATTTAGGCAATCTTTGGACCGTTTGAGCCTTAAGAGCCAACCTTGACTAAAATTGATCCATAGTTACCCCTTTGAGTCTCTGTAAACCTTTTTCTTTGTTAACTCACTAAAAGATTTCCTAATCTCAATTGAATTTGTTCCAAACAGTTTATCCCTTACCTATGAGCATGTAAATCATTCGCAATTACATTTTGAGCTATGTTCTGGTTTTGGAAAGTTAGAGGAGGTTGGCTTATGCCATGAGCAATGCAAGTGAGTTTTATTATGTTTGTAAAAAAAAAAAAGAGAAAAAAATCTGTACTTATCTTCCACGTACTTAAACATTGAGGACAATGTATTGTTTAAGTGTGGGGGAGTGGAATTGCAGTTAAAAAAAAAGAAAAAAAAGAAAAAAAAAGAGTTCTATACCCTTGGGCGTTCTTAAAAAGAATGAAATAACAAAGTGTGGGGGTGTTGTTTCTTTTGCTTTCTACAAAAAAAAAAGAAAAAAGAAAAGAAGAAAAGAAAAGAGAGTTTGAGTGTTCTGAATAAGTTTGGGAGAGTCATTTGATGAATAAGAATGAATTTTTTATGTCATGGGCTTGAGCTCCACATAATATTGAATGATTTTATGTGTTTGTGGATGATTTGAGCCAAATTATTATCCTTTATCATACCTTCACCCAAGCCAAACGTTACAAGCTTAATAAAGTCCTACTGATCCTTGGTGTTGTGCATGTCTACATTAGTGGAGAGTGACTTGAAAAGCAGGCCTATGGAGTTCATTTATACACACATCTTCAATATTAAATATGATTCATTTTATGCATAAACTCATCCGGGTTACAAGTGATTAGGTGAGAATGGCTCTACACACACACACTTGAGGAATTGAAGTGAAGCGAAACTAATCATTGAGATAAAAATCTTGATCAAGTGCATTATTTTGAAGTTTTCCTTGGGTTATAATTAAGTACAATCTTTGAGGCCTATTTGCAAGTTGAAGCATTTGTGTGTGTTTTAATTTTTCTTTGATTCTGTTTCGGTTTAGTTTGTTTCGTATCATTTTAGTTGCTCGAGGACTAGCAAAGTCTAAGTGTGGGGGAATTTGATAGGTGTCTATTTATGTATAACTTTTATATCAATTCGTCCATGTTTCTTTGCTATATTCCATGGTATTTTTATGTTTTTGTGTGTTTTGATGTTTGCAGGAGTTTTGGAGCAACTTGCACAAAAAATGGAGTAAAACCCTTCATTTTCACCTCTGCTAGTCAACCATATTCTCGGATTTAATTGTATTGATATACAATGAACCCGATGACATGTTATATACCGTTGGAAAGCTCTCGAAGTCTATTTTCTGGAGAAATTTACGGTTTATAATCCATTCAGTGTACCAAAAGTTGTAATCAAAACAGTGTGAGATGTATAGAAATTTAATTCCACAAGCACTGTAGCATGTATAATACGGGGCACTGTAGCAAGTCACTGTAGCAGAGTATTTAAATACATTTTAGGGTTTTATTTTCATAACTTGAAGAGGGAGAAACGTGGGAAGAGGCTGCAGCTCTGGAATTCTTTCATCTCTTGGAGTTCTTGAAGGAGAAAGGAAGCTTGGAAAGAGGAAGAACTACAATCCAAAGAGAAGTACATCAAAGTTGCTAAGTTTTTCCCTTCCCTTTCATTTTCTGGAATGTCTCCATGTTGTATTGTATTTACCCCGTTCTTAAACATGTGTAACTGAATCTGAATTGGTTGAGGGTGATTTCAAAGCCCCTGATATGGTTTTTGTAAGTTGATTGTGTAAGGAATTGTTATCCAATTCTCTAATTGAAGTTGCTTGTATTCTCCCATATTTAATGCTTATGATTGCTTGCTGATTGTATTTGGGTAGCCAACTGAATATAATCTGGATATTGCTATTGCTAGACTAGAAAATCTGATCGTAATTGTTTAAGTTGTATGCGTTCGAAACTAGCAAGTATACTGGTCGCACAAGTATCAAGTAGTGTTAGTAAGTAGATATCGTTCCACGAGTATTGATTCTAATTAAATTTGTTATTCAAAAGCAACAACAGAATAAATGGGGGGGTTTGTTGATGGATTAACTAAATGAAATATTAATGTAAATGCACAATAACACAACACAAAGTAAAATGGAGTGAAAAATCAATGAGAGACGCTTGGTTAAGGGTTCTTTCTCTGCCACAAGATATGAATTTGTGAATTAACATAGAATTGTAATCCAATTACAGCATTGAAGTTATCAACGTAGATAACAACAAGCTCTGTTATCCCAATCTTTCCTTACTTTGTTGTTAAATAAAACAAGCTCTTTATTTAATCTCGATTCCATTAAACAACATTAGAACAAGCTCTCTAAGTTTAATTCAATAGAAGCATTCACGATGAGAAAGATAGGTTGATCTAAGCAATAATACACAAGTTTCGGATTATTTAAAACAAAGGTTTGTATTTTCAATTGCAAATCTCTGATCACAATTTTGCTACTAATGGATTGGAAATCATGACAATTACGGATCAAGGATTCTGATGCGTTCAAAACTAGCAAGGATACTAGTCGCACAAGTAATAAAGTGATAAGTAAGATATCGTTCCCACGAGGATTGATTCTAATTGAATTTGTTATTTCCAGCAAACAATAAACTAAACAGGGGGGGGAATTTTGTTGAATGCTTTACTAAATGAAATAAGAATGCAAGTAAAGAATAACAAAACAGAAAGTAAATATTAATGAAAAATCAATGGGAGACACTTGGTTAAGAGTTCATTCTCTGCCACAAGATATGAATTTGTGAATTAACATAGAATTGTAATCCAATTACAGCATTGAAGTTATCAACCGTAGATAACAACAAGCTATGTTATCCCAATCTTTCCTTACTTTGTTGTTAAATAAAACAAGCTCTTTATTTAATCTCTATCCATTAAACAACTAGAACAAGCTCTCTGAGTTTAATTCAATGGATGCATTATGATAAGAAAGATAGGTTGATCTAAGCAATAAACACACAAGCTCGGAGTATTTAACTTAGGTTATATTCTCCAATTGTAATCTCTGATCACAATTTTGCTACTAATGATTAGAAATTCAAGACAATTACGGATCAAGATTTCTAGTCTAGCAATAAATCACAACCAGATTATATTCAGTTGGCCACTCAAATACAATCAGCAAGCAATCATAAGCATAAATATGGGAGAATACAAGCAACTTCAATTAGAGAATTGGATAACAATTCCTTACACAATCAACTTACAAAAACCATATCAGGGGCTTTGAAATCACCCTCAAACAATTCAGATTCAGTTACACATGTTTAAGAACGTGGTAAATACAATAAAACATGGAGACATTCCAGAAAATGAAAGGGAAGGGAAAAACTTAGCAAATTTGATGTAATTCTCTTTGGATTGTAGTTCTTCCTCTTTCCAAGCTTCCTTTCTCCTTCAAGAACTCCAAGAGATGAAAGAATTCCAGAGCTGAAACCTCCACCACGTTCTCCCCTCTTCAAGTGATGAAAATAAAACCCTAAAATGTGTTTAAATACTCTGCTACAGTAACCTGCTACAGTGTCCCGTATTATACATGCTACAGTGATTTGTGGAATGACATTTCTATACTTCTCACACTGTTTTGATTACAACTTTTGGTACACTGAATGGATTTATAAACCGTAAATTTCTCAAAAAATAGACTTCGAGAGTTTTCCAACGGTATATAATATGTTATCGGGTTCATTGTATATCAATACAATTAAATCCGAGAAGATGGTTGACTAGCAGAGGTGAAAATGAAGGGTTTTACTCCATTTTTGTGCAAGTTGCTCCAAAACTCCTACAAACATCAAAACCTCACAAAAACATAAAAATACCACGGAATATAGCAAAGAAATATGGACGAATTGACATAAAAGTAATACATAAATAGACACCTATCAATTTCTAATCTAGCAATAGACAACAACAGATTATATTCAGTTGGCCATTCCAAATACAATCAGTAAACAATCATAAGCATTAGATATGGGAAAATACAAGCAACTTCAATTAGAGAATTGGATAACAATTTCTTGCACAATCAACTCACAAAATCCATATCAAGGGCTTTGAAATCACCCTCAACCAATTCAAATTTAGTTACACATATTCAATCAGAAAAACAAATACAATACAGAGAAATTCCAGAATTGAAAAGGAAAGAAAGAACTTAGCAAATTCTTTGAAAATCTTCTTTGTAGATGAATCTTATTGGAATTGTAGTTCCTACTCTTTCAAAATCTTCTTTCTCCTTCAAGAACTCCAAGGGATGAGAGAAATCCAGAAATGCATCCTCCTACCACGTTTTCCCCTCTTCAAGTTATGAAAATAAAACCCTAAAATGTGTTTAAATACTCTGCTACAGTAACCTGCTACAGTGTCCCGTATATACATGCTACAGTGATTTGTGGAATTACATTTCTATACTTCTCACACTGTTTTGATTACAACTTTTGGTACACTGAATGGATTTATAAACCGTAAAATTCTCCAGAAAATAGACTTCGAGAGCTTTCCAACGGTATATAATATGTCATCGGGTTCATTGTATATCAATACAATTAAATCCGAGAAGATCACTGACTAGCAGAGGTGAAAATGAAGGGTTTTACTCCATTTTTGTGCAAGTTGCTCCAAAACTCCTACAAACATCAAAACACACAAAAAAACATAAAAATACCAAGGAATATAGCAAAGAAACATGGACGAATTGATATGAACATGATATATAAATAGACACTTATCAAATTCCCCCACACTTAGACTTTGCTAGTCCTCGAGCAACTACGACAATATGAAATAAAACTAAACCGAAACAGAATCAACAAAAAATTAAAAACACACAAATGCTTCATCTTGCAAATAGGCCTCAAAGATTGTACTTAATTATAACCCAAGGAATACTTCAAAATAATGCACTTGATCAAGAATTTTATCTATAAAATTAGTTTCGCTTCACTTCAATTCCTCAAGTGTGTGTGTGTAGAGCCATTCTCACCTAATCACTTGCAACCCGGATGAGTTTATGCATAAAAATGAATCATATTTAATATTGAAGATGTGTGTATAAATGAACTCCATAGGCCTGCTTTCAAGTCACTCTCCACTAATGTAGACATGCACAACACCAAGGATCAAGTAGGACTTTATTAAGCTTGTAAAGTTTGGCTTGGGTGAAGGTATGATAAAGGATAATAATTTGGCTCAAATCACCCACAAACACATAAATCATTCAAGACTATGTAGAGCTCAACCCTATAACACAACTTCATTTCAATTCACCAGGTTACACCCCCAAAACTTATTTAGAACACTCAATCTTTTTTTTTTTCAGAAAACAAAAGAAAACTACACCCCCACACTTTGTTGTTTCATTCTTTTTAAGAACATTAAGGGTATAGATCTCTTATTCTTCTTCTTTTCTTCTTTTTTTTCTTCTTTTTTTCTTTTTTTTCTTTTTTTTTTTTATTACACTTCCCCTCCCCCACACTTAAACAACACATTGTCCTCAATGTGTAAGTACGTGGACGATAGGTAAGATTGGCTTTTTTTTCTGTTTTTCTTTTTTTTTTCCAAACACAATGGAACTCACTTGTATTGCTCATGATACATCCCAACCTCCTCTAACTTCCCAAAACCAGAACATAGCTCAGAATTTTATTGTGAATGATCTTCATGCTCATAGGTAAGGGATTAACTGTTTGGAACAAAATCATTTTAGGTTAGGAAATCTTTTAGTGAGTTAACAAAGAAAAAGGATTACAGAGGCTCAAAGGGGTAACTAGGATCAATTTCTGTCAAGGTTGGCTATTAAGGCTCAAACGGTCCAAAGATGGCCTAAATCATTTCCCCAATGTTGCACAGCCTAGGATTTCGCCTTGATTGACCATCAAACAAGTTCTAGAATTCATTGAAATCTGAAGAAACATTTAAATTACATAAACTTTCTCTAAGTGAACAAATAACTCAGTGATAATAGCTCAGTGCTCAATCTTGCGCAAGGAATCAAAAGCAAAGCGAAAACCAATAAACATTTCAAGCACACAGATCCATGCATCATTTATCATTTGCCAAGAGTTATTCTTAATTCAATCATTATCTTATCATCGACCCACAAAATGCAAGAAAAGAGGTACGTGGCGTTGTTACACCTGAGTCAAGATTGTATATTTCAACAATCCTTAGGACCAGTAGCCCGCAGACTTAAGGTTTCCAGCCTATATACCTTTATTAGGAAAGAACAAAACAAGAAACAAGACACTTCAAACAACATGAAATAAACAAAATACAGATTTATTTAGAGAGAATGTGTTTCAAGAGTTAAGGAAACCCTATATTCTGCCATTCTTAGGTTTTTCCACAATGTTTTTTTTTTCGAATCGAAACTGATAAAGACAAAAACACACAACAACTCGAAATTACATAAAAATAAACTTACTCAGAAAATAATAAAGTCCAACAAATCAGTAAACACAAACAAGTCAGTTAGAATGGGTCTAAAAAGTTTAGAAGTTAGCCTCCTTATTCAGCCATTATGGATTAAAGAAATCCAGAATGCGTTTCAAGAGAACTTGAACTTTTTAAGCCACCACTCTAAAAGCCAAGATTAGAAAATATTACCTGGGACAAAAGAAACAACCTGAAAAAAAACTCAAATAAACCCAATAAAAACAAAGCAAATGAAAACAAAGCAAACCAGCAAATAGAGATTACAGATGGAGTGTTAAATCCAGTTTACGCCTCTTATTGCCTTCTCCAAACCAATCAATCGGAGCTGTTGTTGGATCAGGCGAATAGACGAATTCTTGTAGTTTGTCAATTAACTCCCCTGCCGTTGAAGCTGTAACAAGGATTTGCCTCGCTGATGGCGAGATAAAAATTTTTTCTACAGCTTGATCAAGAAAAGACAACAAACCATCAAAAAAATTATTGACATTTAACAAACCAATGTGTTACCGATGGATGTTTAGCTGTGCCCAAGAGGTGATTTGAAATATCTCCTCTAATGTACCATAACCACCCGGCAAAGCTATAAATGCATCGGACTTAACAAGCATATGTGCAATACGCTCATGCATACTAAAGACCTGTAACTCTTCCCCGATTGTGTTGCCTACGATATCTCGTACAGCTAATGGTTTAGGGATAATGCCGAGAACTTTGCTCACTCCTAGGGATGCAGCTGTTGACACACACCCAATTAGCCCAAGACTACCCCCTCCATAAATCAAATGAATACCCCTCGCAGCTAATGTCCTACCAAGATCAAGAGCTACTGTTGTAAACTCTCAATCTTTACCAAATTGCGATCCACAAAATACGCATATATTTTGAAATCGCCGAATTGGTGTTTTCTCCATTTCTAAAAGTGCTCTAAACTTGTGCAAGATAATGATGTGCGTTAGGTATTATGGGATTCAAGTGCAAGACAGGTTATAAAATGACATTTCAAAATATGCAGCATGGATATATACACACGTAAAACTCTCAAATTTGACACATGGGGACATAATTTCAGTGGGAGTTGCTCGATGCAGATTTATCGCCCCAAGATTTGACAAAAATGAGATATGCTTTCGGCGGGGTTTGACAAAACCTACACACTTGTCTCCCACGTGAAGCATGAAAAGTAGAGATTACTTTCGGCGGAGGTTGACAAAACCTCCACACTTGTTGCTCACATGTGCATGAAAAATGGAGATATACTTTCGGCAGAGGTTGACGAAACCTCCACACTTGCCTCCCACGTGTACTTATGTCATGGGGTAGTCATATGGTTTGTCAAAAAGAAAACTTGAAATTAAAACAAACAAAATCAACAACAACACAAAAACAACATTGATAATCAGATCAAACGAAACAAGAAAAAAAAATTCTACAACAACAACACACATTCAAATATACAAGTAGTTATGATTGTGGCTCACATCTTCCTCTGGTTTTACGTCCAGTAACGGCTGAAACGCCTTCTATGAGTCGGGGATTTGCTTCCCATCCAGTCTTCTTATAAACTGGCAAACAGGGTCGTTTTTAGTCAGATTCCCTAGACTATAACACTGCAATTCATCACGAAATTGTGTCCATAGATTAAGCAATTCACGCTGAACAATTCCACAAGAATGTGACTCGAGAGTTAACAAAACATTATCCAGCGACTCATTACTCAAACCATTCTTAATAAATGCAAGTTTATCTTCTCTTTTCCTGGACGCAAAACCTAATGAACGACAAGTCTGGTTACAATTCCATCTAGCACAATTATAACATACTTGTAACCTTTTCGCTCTTCGCCTCTTGGCGTAGTAGCTCTTTCCTAGACCAGGCATGTATTTTGCGAGATTAATGTCCGGCTCACCGGACAATCTCACTTGGCTTCGATAAGCCATCGGATATCAGCAGGCACATTTAGGAGCATCAATGCTCAAAGTCTAGTCATCCGTACTTTATAAATTTTAAACACAGCATTTTGAGGAAGTGAAGGGAAATATTTACGAAGGTTCGATAGAAAGATATCAGCATCCATTGGAGAGAAGAAAAGGAGAGATATTACCGATAATGCGATTGAGTTTGTTCTTCTCCCAGATATGCACGTTTCAAACCTTCGAACAATGGCTTCAACTCCCGTTTGAATGTTTCCTCAAGCTGTTACACAAATGAACTCGAAGCACGGAATAATCAAATTAAACACAAGAAAAGAAAAGAAAAGAAAAGAAAATAAAGACACATAAAAGAAATAAAAACACAAGAGCAAATGAAAGTCAAAAACAAACAACAAAGAAAATGAGACAACTGGCAAAGAGAGATAAAACCTGATCAATTATAATAGCCCATGAGAGGAATCTCCTCGAAACACAAAAATTTATCAATACTACCTTCTTTTCTTTGTCTCTTTTTATTTATATTTCAAAAACATTGGGTTGCCTCCCAATAAGCGCTGGTTAACGTCCTAAGGACCGACGTGGTTCCATCATGGGAGGATCCATTCTGTTGGCTTCTCTAGTGGGCTTGGATCCTTTTTCCAACAAGAATTGGTGCATGCATATGGCTGGGCCTTGGAAGTTAGCAATCGTCCACCCAATAGCTGTTTTGTGGTCTGTAAGTATTCGGACGAGTTTCTCTTCTTGTATTCGTGCAAGGCCCATAATTGGCAAAGGATCATCCTCACTCAAGAATCCATGCCTCAAATGATCTGGAAGAAGCTTAAGCTCCAAGGCAGGGGCTGTCATCACAGAAGGAAGAATTTTCTCATTAGATAAAGGAAATTGAATGTACGAAACATCATAACTATTTGTGGTTATTGCTATGGTCTCATCTAAGCTTGCCACAACTTCCTCCATTTCTTTGGACACTTGTATCAAAATTTCTGACTTCTTAGAATTTTCTGTCCCTATGTGCTCATTAATAGCTATATCCAATCCATTCTTGCGAGTTAACTCAAAACATTGTTGTGCAGAGAATCAGTAACGTCAACTGCAAAAACAGAATGTAAGTCATTAGAGTACCTCATTTCCTCAAAAATATTAAAACATATCACCTTGCCATCAAACTCCATGGTCAAAGTGCCATAATGAACATCAATCTTGATTCTATCAGTTTCGAGAATGGCTCCCTAAAAGAATTGGTGTTGGATTAGAGATGTCTCATCCTCTATTTTAAGGACATAGAAGTCTGCTGAGACAAACCAATTGATTCACCTGCACAAGCACACTTCCCACAACTCTTTTGCGATAGCATTAAAATGATCAGCAAACTGAATGATAATACAGTTTTCGCAAAAGGTCCAAGATTTAAAGACGCATAAATAGAATATGGCATGACATTAATAGAGCTCCTAAATCTAATATAGCCTTTCAAAAAATTGGTATACCAATGGTGCATGGAATGATGAACGTACCTGGATCTTTGCATTTTGGAGGAATTTTTCTTTGCACTACAGCTGAAACATTTTCCCACACACTTACTTTCTCATTTCCCTTCAACTTTCTCTTGTTGGTGCATAACTCCTTGAGAAATTTTGTACAACGAGGTACTTGCTCAATAGCATCCAGAAGTGGTATATTTACCTCGATTTTGGAGAAATTTCCAGGATTTCTTGTTCTTGTTCCTCCTTCTTTGATTTGCAAATCTGCTAGGAAATGATGGAGGAGTAACATAAGAAGGAATTTGAGTTTTAAGGTCTACCTTAGAAGATGATGTTTTGCCATAGTGGAAGTGGTGTCATCTCCTTCATCAGTTTGTGATTTCTTTGCCAGGTTTTGGATACTTGCCCCAGTTTTCCATTGCTCTCATTTCGATTTGCGCCTTCGCAAAGTTATCGCACAAGCATTCTCTCTTGGATTGATCATCGTTTGACAAGATAATTCTTCTGAGCCTTGGCCCTCGAATTTGCTCATGCTAGTGGCCAATTGTCCCATTTGATTTGCCAGGTTTTGGATACTTGCCCCAGTTTCCTGCTGGAATTACATTGTGTTAGTGGCAAGTGCATTAACAATGTCTTGGAGAGATATACCTGAGTTTTGCGAAGCTGGTTGCGGTGCTGGATGTGGCATTGTGGTGGTTGCATTTGAAAAGGTTGCTGCACTCTAGGTTGATTGAAACCTTGTGGCCGATTTGGTATCACATTTGGAGTGATTGGTTGATGATTCCAGTAACTGAAATTATGTTGATCTTCCCATCCAGCATTGTAAGTGCTAGAGAAAGGATCATACCATTGGCTCGTTTGTCCTGGAAATCCACCCATGGCATTGGCTTGTTCCATATATTCTTCTTGTAAAGTTGGATACATGTCGATTGGATGCTCCATCGTAGAATATATCCCACATTCATAAGATTTTTGCATATCTCCTACAGCCATGTTTTCCACAAGAGAGGTTAGCTCAGAAAGTTGTTGTTCAATGTTCGGAGTGCTTACCTCATTTACTCTCCATGGTACTTGTGGCTCAAATCCGCTACTGAATTGATAGAAGTTTACTGCCATATTGTCTAAACACAAACAATCAGAAAAGAAAAACAAACAAAAATATGAATTAACAATGAAAACAAAATAACAAATCGATTAGAAAATCAATCCCCGGCAACGGCGCCAAAAACTTGATGCGTTCGAAACTAGCAAGTATACTAGTCGCACAAGTAATAAAGTGATAAGTAAGATATCGTTCCCACGAGGATTGATTCTAATTGAATTTGTTATTTCCAGCAATAATAAACTAAACAGGGGGGGTTTTGTTGATGATTACTAAACTTAATAGAAAGCAAATGAAGAATAACAAACAGAAAGTAAATTGAGTGAAAAATCAATGGAGACACTTGGTTATGAGTTCATTCTCTGCCACAAGATATGAATTTGTGAATTAACATAGAATTGTATCCAATTACAGCATTGAAGTTATCAACCGTAGATAACAACAAGCTCTGTTATCCCAATCTTTCCTTACTTTGTTGTTAAATAAAACAAGCTCTTTATTTAATCTCTATCCATTAAACAACCTAGAACAAGCTCTCTAAGTTTAATTCAATGGAAGCATTACGATGAGAAAGATAGGTTGATCTAAGCAATAATCACACAAGTTCGGATTATTTAACCTAGGTTGTATTTTCCAATTGCAATCTCTGATCACAATTTTGCTACTAATGATTGGAAATTCATGACAATTACGGATCAAGATTTCTAATCTAGCAATAGACAACAACAGATTATATTCAGTTGGCCATTCCAAATACAATCAGTAAGCAATCATAAGCATTAGATATGGGAAAATACAAGCAACTTCAATTAGAGAATTGGATAACAATTTCTTACACAATCAACTCACAAAATCCATATCAAGGGCTTTGAAATCACCCTCAACCAATTCAGATTTAGTTACACATATTCAATCAGAATAACAAATACAATACAGAGAAATTCCAGAATTGAAAAGGAAAGAAAGAACTTAGCAAATTCTTTGAAAATCTTCTTTGTAGATGAATCTTCTTGGAATTGTAGTTCCTCCTCTTTCAAAATCTTCTTTCTCCTTCAAGAACTCCAAGGGATGAGAGAAATCCAGAAATGCAGCCTCCTCCCACGTTTTCCCCTCTTCAAGTTATGAAAATAAAACCCTAAAATGTGTTTAAATACTCTGCTACAGTGACTTGCTACAGTGCCCCGTATTATACATGCTACAGTGCTTGTGGAATTATATTTCTATACATCTCACACTGTTTTGATTACAACTTTTGGTACACTGAATGGATTTATAAACCGTAAATTTCTCCAGAAAATAGACTTCGAGAGCTTTCCAACGGTATATAACATGTCATCGGGTTCATTGTATATCAATACAATTAAATCCGAGAAGATCACTGACTAGCAGAGGTGAAAATGAAGGGTTTTACTCCATTTTTGTGCAAGTTGCTCCAAAACTCCTACAAACATCAAAACCACACAAAAACATAAAAATACCAAGGAATATAGCAAAGAAACATGGACGAATTGATATAAAAGTAATACATAAATAGACACCTATCACATTGCTACAAGTTAGCCCGGTAATAATCTGCTAACAATGTCACCGGGAGGAATCGATGGTACGCAAGCAGCTGTTCATCGACTCAGCTATATTTGTTGTCATGATGTTATACCGTCGACCATGAAACTGTGAACGTGCCCATTTCTCAACTCTAATCTCTCGAAGATAAGTTGCTGCTGCTGGCATATACGATTCAATTTGTCACATATGATAGTTGAAATCAGCACAGTGATATGTCCTTGCAGGTCGGTAATATATATCCAACAAAGTCTTATCCTTGAAAGTTGCCTTCAAGTTACCCTTCAAATGATGAGTGCACAATCCATGCAGTGCATAAGGAAAAACTGTTATAATAGCTCGTTCAATGCTACGATGACGGTCAAAAATGAAAAAAAGATCTCAGACATTTTGTACAACATAATCACGCAACTGTCTCATGAACCAATTCCATGAGTCATCATTTTTAGAATGCCCAACTCCAAATGTCAAGGGGTATATTTGTTTATTTTCATCCATACAAGAAGCCAAAAACATTGTACCTCTATATTTCCCTTTCAAAAAAGAACCATCAACTACGATAACTGGCCTAATTGATGATGCAAATCCAGCAATAGAGGCCCCCATACTCATGAAAAAGTATCTAAAATGGTTGTTGTCATCAGTTTCTAAAGAAGTTTTGGTCCTCGGGTTTGCTTTCTCAATCATGTACATGTACTGAGGGAGTAGTGTGAATGATTCCTCATGAGATCCGTGAAGTTCTTACAAAGCTCCTCCTTTGCCTTCCATGCCTTGTTGTATGTGATATTAACACTCAATAACTCCTGAACATCAGACATAATATCCTTTAGACGATATATTTTTGATGCCTCAACGAATTTGCTCTTAATATATTTGCCAATGACATGTGCAGTTGCCTGTTTGTGATTTGGGTGAAGTTCGACTCCGGAGCATGTGTGATGATTCTTATACTTTTTCACTTGGAAGAAATGTGAATCGGCTACCTTTGTGGCACGTAAACGCCATTTACAAGATTCAGCATGACAAACAACCTCAAACCTTGTTGCATAGGAGTTCTTCACCTTAAATTGAAAGTTCCGTCTTAGTGCCAAATTCGATAACTTCTCACGAAGCTCCGTTTTGCTGTTAAACATTTGCCAACCCCAACCTCAATCCCGTTAACTACAAATGATGAAGCATCATCACCATCTGTGGATGATGAATGCACAATAGGCGGCATCCACCAGAATGTATTAGCCCGACGACTGTTATTCTCAAAGCCCAAATTAGCTTCTTCATATCTATGATTTGCATCCATTCTTGACTCATTATTCGACACCAGATCTTGTTGATGTCCGTATAGTGGAGGAGTAGGTGCAGAGTGAATTAGAGAAGAAACGGTAAACGGCACATCCTGATTCACATCATTCAAGATCTCCATCTGTTCATCATTATCAAAATGTGAACTGTCTACATCCTGGCCATCAACAATAAAATCATCCAAACCTTCAACATCATTCTCATTATGAATAGTGTAATCGTCATTGTCATCGTGAACATGCTCACTAACATCATCACTACCATCATCATTATCTTCGTAATCTTCATCACCACTATCGTCATCATTAACATCATCACTAGCATTATCAACATTAATATTACCTAAACTCTCAAACTCTCTAATGCTATCAAGATGACGTACCAATCTCGATGGCATCGACAGGGACACCTCTTCTTCATTTTCAACTAAGATCCCAACTGATTCATGCCCTGCATACCCTGAATACTGCTCAAACTCAATGCCAATGTCATCATTCAATTGTGGTTGTGCACAAACAGGAGTGGACTCACTTAATTGGTTGCTTCCACTTGCTGAGCGAAACGTAGAGGGATAAGAAGATCTTTGTCGCCTACGTACTGCATCAGATTCTGACCTCTGTCTTCGCTTCTCCCTATCTTCAACTTTGATAATTAATGGTGTATATAACTGTTGGTCCTCCAAACAATGTTGTATAAAGAAACAAACATCGTTGTCAGTCTCAATAGGAGTCGGCATTGGCCGATTAAAAGCAAATTGAACCTCTAAACTAACTTATGTTATACTTACGAAGATCCCAACCCATTTCAGTACTAATACAGTCAACTAACTCATTATAGATAGCAGACCTACGAATTATCAATGGCTTCGCCCTCCCACCAGTGTATAAATAACCATCATTCTCTTGCATAGTCCAATAACCATTGTATAGAATAAGTATGCATAAAGTTTTCATTTCCTGCATGATAGAGACATATCATATAAGTCCGTGGATAATAAATCATTACAAAATTGCTTACAAAAGCCACAAAAACGACATTTCTGCCTAAACGCTTGACAAAACTCGACGTTAAACGCTCGACACTCGACAACCATCTCGACACGCGACGCACGATGACCAACGCTCGACTAACGCAACACACATATGCTCGACACACGAACTCAATAAAATTTACATCCGATACTCGTCACGTTTAGCACTCCACTCGACGCACTAACACGACACTCGATCCTAGACTCGACACAACCCCTAGACACTCGACATGACCATCTGACATGTCGAGAATCGATCCGACGCAACCCCTCAACACTCGATGTAGCTCGACAAATCTCGTCTTCTTTCCCGTCGACTCCAATACCAGATTTTCTCACAACGATTACATATTTCCAACAAATGTTGACAATAACCGCACTATCTCTAACCTTAGTTCACATACATATCCCTATTTTAAGCTATCTAATGCGGTTGACAGTTACTGAAACAATAAATAACCAAAACATTACAACCTACTGAAATTTTCATGCCATGTAGAGAGAGATTAACGAAAGTTTTTCTTACCTTGTTGCTCAACTTCAACTGTTGAAGATTGTTTCGGACAGTGATGTGTATGAAGGAGTGATTGGTTTCTTTGTTTCGTTTACTTCTTTTTTTTTTTCTAAATTCAATTACATAAGGGTAAGGGTATTTTAGTCTTTTATCAAGAAAGTGTCGATGGCATGAAAATTTTTTAAGATGTGTCCAAATTTCATTAAGGGCCCCTAATTCTGTCCATTTTTTAATTTTCCCTATAAATTAGGATAATTACATTTGACCCCCTATTATTTCATGAAACACAGAAACCCCTGAGTTTTCAAAAATATACGATAACCCCCTATCGTTAGTCAACGTTCCATTAGATTTTCAAAGACAAGGATAATAAGGTCATTTCACATTATGGTTAATAAAAAAAATATAAAAATAGAATGCAGAAATCGAAATTTGTGCTTGTATTTTTTAAATCAAATAAAAAAATTAATTTATATTTTGAATTTAAAATTACAAAAAGAGGCAACGGGAATTGTGTTGAAGAAAGTTCTATTCTTTGTGTTCCTTATCCCGCACAACTTCCATTATTTCATGTTAATGAGCTTTTAGGTGGGAAGAAGAGGAGACAAAAGGTTTGTGAATATTTTTTCTGTTGGTCGAGAAGTAGGGAGAGAGACTGCATGTAACACTGTTAAAGAAGATCGCAGGTTGGCTTCCTGTCTTTATTGTTTTGTTGGCCTACACTTGTTTATAAGTTGGTTCTTTTTTCGTTACTTTTGGTTGTTAAGAAACTGGAATAAGTCTTTAAATGTTACAGAAGTCATTCTGAAGAATCTGTGTGTATGAAAAATGCAAACTTTTTTATTTTCTTTGAATTGGGTCGTGTGGTTTTTTTTTTTAAAGTGAGTGTTTGAGTCATTGCATGTGTCGTTAGTGGTAAAGTATGTGCTCAGGTTTCATGATTCTTTACTAGTTAATGTTGATTAAGTCACGAGTAGTACAAAGTTTATAGCTTTGCACTTTTTTTTTTTGGATCTGCTACTAATTCGAAGACCTTTGAATGCTTTGTCTTTTAAACATGTTATTTGTATGCATTTGATGGTGATGTAGTCATTTACAATAGTTAGTTTGAATCGCTGCATGCATGCTACTAGTTTTGGTTTGATTTACGCTTGCTTATTCGTTTTAAGATGGAGTAGTGGTGGGTTTGTCATGGAGAATGGAGAATGGAAAGTTTTTTACGGTAGTCAATGTTGTATGCTTTTTCGTTTTTAACATTGTAGCGGGTATGTATTTTTAGGTTAATTTGTGTATGCTTGGTTAACTGAATTTTCTAGTGTTGTACCATTGGGCAATAGCCATGAAGGTTTATATTTGTGTATGCCATGCAAACTTTATGTCTTCATAATAGTGTGAATGTAGAGTTTGTAGAGTTTAATAGAGTAAGTCATATTTTGTTGCATGGCTACTCGAATTTAAATCTCTCTAGATAATATTATGAGGTTTTTCACTTTGATTTTAACAAATTTCACATTTCTTTATTTATGCAGTGAGGTGAGGATGTTGCCTTTTCTGGCTAAAGTTCATGTATTAGAAAAGGATTATAATATGGGTTTCATTGATCCTGATGAATGCAGTCTAGTCTACATATTATCTAGGGCCAAAGTGAAGGCTGGACTAACTGCAGTGATAGAGGAGAATGAAAATGCCAGCCTTCATGCCATGTTTCTAAGGAATGGACAATCCCATCACTTGAAGTTTGATGCGGAGGTAGAAATGTTGTTCAGTATTTTTTACGATATGCCAGAGGTGTAGTTCGTGATCCACTATGCTCCATTCCAAATGATTTAACCTGAGTCACCAACCTTAGCGTTGCCTATGGCTCAGGCAACTAAAGCTTAAGAAGATACCTTGAATGTAGTTGAGGGTGATGAGAATGGGATAGTGAATCTGGGCAATGATGAAGATGGTGGTGGTAAAGTAATAGAAAAGGAAGTAGTGGCCAAGGAATGTCATGGTAATTCTGATGTCACACTAACGCAAGAGCAAGCTCTTAGAAATAAAACTTATGAAAAGTCTGAAGGTTATTTGAAGAAGAACCAATGGCCAAGGAATAACATGATGAAACTGGTAAAGTAATTGAGGATGAAGCTATATACATTGTATGTCATAAAGATTGTGATGGTAGAGACATGGAAGAGGGCGATGGTAAAGACATGGAAGAAGAACCAGTGAACCAAGACAATCATGGAGAGGGTTTAGTTAATAAGTCAGTAAATGTGGACTCAAAAGAGGGTGCTGGTATATATTATGAAAAAGACTTAGTCAACCAAGATAATCATGAAGAGGGTTTAGTTAATGAGTCAATCGATGTGGACTTAGGAGAGGGTGTTGTTAGTGAGTTTGGAGAATGTGCTTGTATATATTGTGAAGACCTGAATGGTGAAGACAGTAAAATTGACAAACTAGACAGTAAAGATGATGAAGAAGCAAAATAGACTGAAAGTGGGGTAAAAAAATCTTCACAAACTACTTCAAAGCCTGCAACAACTGAACTAATGAATGATGAATCCAATATTAAGGACTCAGACAATGATGATAAGCTATCAGATTACTCTTCGAGAGATGATGTATCTGTTGGGCTAGTGTCTAATGAAGAGTTTGATAGTGATGATAAGACTACAGATACTAAAGTGGCTAGGGCTTTAAGAGGGGGTCGTACAGCAAGACAACAAAAATACGATGAAATAGAGTTCCATATTGGTGACATATTTAGAGATATATACCATTTCAGGGAGTTATTAAAGGATTTTGTCATACAGGAAGTTTTTAAGTTGAATAGGGTTAAGAATGATAGTGACATGATTTCTGTAAAATGCATGGTTGAGGGTTACCCATGGAGAATTTACGCTAAGTTAATGAAACATGGCTACTTCATCGTGAAGATTGACAACCAGTTGCATCTACCAAAGGGGACCCAATATTGGAAAGGCAACTTCTTCCTAGATTGCAAAAAAAAACTCCACGAAACCATCAAGCTAAATCATACAATACCGTATAAGTTAATAGATGTAACTCTTAGACAACAATTTCATGTTAAGGTAGGACCACAAAGGCTCTATAGGGCAAGGAAAAGGGTGCTGGATTCACTGTGGAGCAACCACAAAAAAAGCTTTCCAGAAGCTATATAGGTACACCAATATCATTCTGGAAACAAATAAAGGAGCCTATGTTAAAATATTGGCAGAGAGAACTAAACCTGCTGTCAATCCCATTTTCAAGAGATTTTTTTTTCATTTCCTACACAAAAACAAGGGTTCTTGAGGGGCTGTAGGAGGTTTAGTAGAGTTCATGGTTGCCACCTCAAAGGTCCTTACAAAGGAATCCTATTATTGGCAGTCATAATGGATGCAAACAGAGGTGTCTTCCCATTAGTTGTTGCAATGTGTGAGGCAGAGAACTCTAAGTCTTGGAGGTGGTTCTTAAGGCTGTTGAATGAGTATTTTGGAGATGACAAGAGGTGTACAAGTTACATACCGAAGGGCCTCGTTGGAGCCTTAGAGGACACTTGGCCAGGTGTAAAATCGAGATTCTGTACAAGACATATCTACCAGAACTTGAGAAGCCAAAATTGTAAGATAGATCGGAAAGGGTTTTTCTGGATGGCAAGCAGATCTGCAAACAAGAAAGACTTTGATTATGCAATGGGAGAAAATCAGAAAAAGGCATTAAGACAATTTGATTATTTGAAAGGAATACTACCTAAGTTGTGGTCCAAACACATGTTTGACACTTTTTCAAAAACAAATCATGTAACTAATAACATGACTGAGTCTTTTAATAACTAGATAGACAGCTAAAGAGGAATTAATATATTAGGACTGTGTAAGGGTATTAGGAGGAAAGTTATGAAAAGGCTTAGGTAAAGGCATGAGAAAGCAAAGTTGTGGGGAATTGAATTCCCTCCTGAGGTACATGATAAGATACAAAGCTTGTAAATTAGGTAGGTCTTATGAAACAATTTTGTGTGGAGAAGACAAGTATGAGGTTATCACACCTCATATAATTGTAATTGTCAAGCCAAATAGTGGGACTTGTGACTATAGCTTAGTGGCATTCCTTGTAGTCATGTGATGCCTTATTTGAACTTGAGAAGAGCTCTAATAAGAAATTATGTTGATGAGTCTTTGACAACGACAAGTTACATACTCACCTATGAGGGCATGATCCAGTCTGGCCTTGATGAGAGTTCATGGCCTGATGTTGAGTATAGTTCCCTGAAGCCACCAGTTGTCAGAAGGGCCCTTGGAAGACCAAGAAATGCAAAGAAGAGAGAGGAATGTGAAGGGCCAAAGACAGCAAAGATTGGGTCATTCAACAATGGTGTGTGCAAGCAACTTGGTCACAACAAAAGTACTTGCTTGCAAAATAAGAAGGAAGGAAATGCTAAGGTAAAATTATACTTTAAATCATTTACATTTTACTTTCTACCTTCTAACATCATTTTAATTACTAATTGTAGGACTCAGCTGCTGTCGCAACAACAACACACAAAAGGAATTCAAGGACTGCAAAGGTTCAACTCACATTACATATGTTATAACTTTTTTCAATTAGTTCTTCTGTCATGTAATAACCACTTGCATGTTCATTGTAAGACTCGTCTGCTACAACTACATTAAAGAGAAAGAATTCAAGAACAGCAAAAGTAAAACCTAGTCTGTTTGCTTTTACGATTTAAAGGATTTAAATCATACTTCCTTTTAATTAATTACACTTGCTTAATAAATATAGGACTCAGCTGCTATAACAACATCTCACAATAAAAAGCCAAGGACAACAAAGGTAAAATAACATTTGAGACCTTTTATATAAGGTTTAAGTCATTCAAATTTTTGTTACTGTCAATTAACTTCACAAGTTTAATAATTGTAGGACTCAACTACAAAAGCAACATCTTAACAACATGTAGGACCATCATAGAAGTATGCCACACCACCATCTCATGATAATTTTGACTTGAGCCAAAATAGAAGTCAACCACCAACATCTCAGCACCATTCTGAAGACTGAAGTGCATGTTCATCTCTTGAAGGGGTAAGAATACAAGATTTCCTTAACACTTTTGCATGATGAATTTCTAATAGTTAGTCTCTCAGGATTCTGACAACTAGAATTTTCATTATTAAGCTGATGAGGTAATTAGTTATAATTACTTTTTGGACAAACCTTTTGGAGTTGCTTTTGGGTTTCCTTTTTTGGATTGCTTGTACAAAAGTGCCTTGGAGTAGCAACTTTGGTCTTTCGGTATAGATTACAATTCTGTTATTGTAATGAACAAATATTATATGATGATGTCTTTTTTGGATAATTGGATATATGACCTGTTTGATGGTGAAATCAGGTCAGACAATACCAATTATCTTTTTGTTTGCACACTTTACAGCTTCACACAATGTATGTTAAGCTTTAGGCAAACTGAATGTCATTTGATAAAAAACTGATTGTCATTTGATGACGTCTAGCCTTCAATACATAGTCATTGGCCATTTGCATCCTTTGTATCGTTGTACATATGTTTGGAGCAACAAGAATACATAGTTATGATACAAAAATCCATATACATTGCCTCATAGTTAGGAAATTCTCATTTCTTTGTCTTTCAACTTCTTTTGCCTTTAATTTGCAATTTCTCCATGCATCTCAGCTTGCATGAGCTGTATGTTAACAATCCTTCTCCTCATTAACAGTTTCCATATCCAAATTGCATTCTTTAGCGTCCTCCACTTGAGGTTGGTATTCATCTGACTCAGAATGCCAAAATGTGTAATTGTTGCATGGCTGTTGTGCATAATGGAAATACAACTTCCCTAGATTTTTAGCAGAGTCTGAAATCCTCACCCTAGCTTTCTTGTTGTAGTGGCACCAACTATTCTTGAATTTTATCACCCCACCATTAACATTCTTCCCCTCACAAGCCTTTCTCACTGACTTCTAACTTTGAGCTGCAACTGTCATCCATTAAAACTTTTGTATGTGAAGAAGAACTTGAGAAAGAAGCAAACAATTGTTGCACATTTAAGAACATGGAATAGCAATCCTTTTATAGTCATGCATTGCATAGCTATTGGAAGATGACCGTTGCACATCAATCCAACAATCACAATGTACACCATTCTCTCCTCCTCATCATTAAACCATGGGCACTTCAGTTATTTCACAAGCATTTCTATGGATAATATGGGTAATATATATTTATTAACATATTGCCTTTATCATAATAGAATATATTGCAAAAATTAAAAACTTTTAAATTATTATATGATTGCATTCATACTCGTCAGGAATGTTGAGGTTAAAGAACGTGCAGAGGGTAATTCAGTAAATGCATTGAAAATTACAACAACCAAGAAAATCTAATGAAACAGTGACTAATGGCAAGGGGTTATTGATATTTCTGAAAACCAGAGGGCTTCTTATGTTTCATAAAATAATAGGGGGTCGAATGTAATGCCCCTATAAATTATTAAATTGAGTGGGTTTTGTTAAATATATAGAACTAGGAGAAATAAAATAATGTTATTAAAACAGATTTTTTATTATGGTTAATTAATAATAAAATTAAAAAAATAGAAATTACTTTGTTACTCTTTTAAAAATCCTTTTTCATTAATATATCTAAATGGTAGAAGGAGATTTCAAAGTTTTATTTAGATTTCATCGTTAATTAAGAGTAGGAAAAGGGCATTATTGTCATTTCCTGAAACATTAAAAGAGAAATTATTATGATACCAACAACACTGCAGGCTAGCCCAGTCTAATGAGAATAGGCCCCCCGCATGCGGATCAAATATCTGTTCAAATTGGGCTAGCCCACTTTGAATTGAATTTTAAAAAATATTAACTTTTTTATTCTTATTTTTTATTTTTTATATTTATATTATTCTTTTATTATGTTATTGAGAACTGTCTCCCTCTTGTTCTTTTTCTTTAAAAAAAAAAAAGCTCTTGGATTTAGAATCTAGAGCTTTTGTTGATGACCTCGACATTAAAATTACAAGACTTGTAATAACGTAGGTTATTTTTTATGTATGGTAAAATTGAACAAATAAATTTTAAAAATAAAAAACTGAGGAAAGTAGAAACAAAATCATTGCGTAATGTCTAGTCTATTTTCTAAAATAACTATTTTTTTAAAGAAAAAACTTCGCTAAAAACTCTGAGGTTTGGCTTATTCTACAAATGGCCTGATCGTTTTAGAACTATGCACAAATGACCTGGAGTTAGTTTCGTCTGTCTCTGTTAGACAGCTTAGGGGCGATTTGGTACATGTGTATTGAATTTTTTAATATCCACTCCTGGAAATCAAATGAGTGGCAGGGGTGATGACACGTGGGATATTATCCAGAAAATAAAATTCTTACTTTATAAAAGGAAGGAGCTCAGCCCCACTTGCTCCTTCAACACCACCCACGTCCTTCACTTTCCTCTCCACTAAGCCTTCCCAAACTCACGAACAATAACATCATCCGGTGCTGCTCCACCCGCCCCCGCTCCAACTGGGACACCACCCCCACTGGACGCTCCACATTCACTCATGATTATAGATATTTGATATAAGATATATTAAAAATAAATTAAAGATTTTAATTTACTAATCAAATTATGATTGTTGGTACTATAAATAAGTGTCTTTAGTTATTTTATTTCTGATGTTGTTAAATATAAATTTTTTATCTTTTAATAAAAAGATTATTTTTCTCCCTTAATTTCACTCTATTTCTCCTTAAATTTTCTTCTATTATTCTCTCATTTCCTCTGTCTATATCTCTCTCCCTTTCTGTTAACTTAAAAAACCCAGTTCCTCATCAGTTTTACTCCGACACTGATGATGACGCCCCTCCCTTCTCCACTAAGCAGAGGACTTGGTGGTCTGATGATGAGAATGACTTTGATTTTGACGATCCATGGGATGTTGATGAGGAAGATGAGTTTTGGATTTTCAATGTAAAAATTTATTCTGTTACTTCTCGTAATTGTTTAAATTTTATTTCAATATATTAACAGTGTTTGGTTGCTTAGAATTTGATAGCTAGCCTAGAAAATAAAGTGAAGTCAAATAATATTTGGGAAATTTTGCTTTTTAAAAAAAAAGATATATTAACAATTTACCCTCGAGGTTAAGCGAAAATATGAATTCCCCTTTGCAAGATTTAAAATTATAAATTACCTCCTGATTTTGGAATTCTGACGTTAAATTAAACGAAAAAGGAGAAGAGTCACAATTTTATCAAAATAACCTCATGTTCGGTCACTTGATAATAACAATTTACCCCCTGAGATTAAGCAAAAATACAAATTTCCCCTGCACATTTTAAAATTGTAAATTGTTCCCTTAGTTTTGAATTTCGACATTAAATTAAGTGAAAAAAGATGAGAAAGAGGATAATATATGCTATTCGACCAAAATGCCCTTATATAAATACAAACACCTTCACTTACTTTTCTAAAATCATCTAAACACTCTTATCTTTCTTTCTTCCTCCATCTCTTTCTCTGTCTCCCCTCTACCAGCAATCTCCACCACCTCTCCCTAGTGTTTCACCAGATCTTCCCCCCATACCTGCATCGTCTAGGGGTGGCAATTTGAATCATGACACCTGAACATGACACGAATACGACATACGATTAATAAATGGGTTGAATTCATGTCGAGGGTATTCAACATGCCATCCAATTTAATGACACGAATAGTTAAATATATCTTGTCAATCATTAACATGCAAGCTCATTTAATGATATAATTTTTACCTTCTTACAACATATATATTATAAAACTAAAAATTTTATATTATAAACTAAATTAATTTACATAATAGTAAATTGTAATGATTTTAATAATTTTTTATACTAACAATTATTTATATTCTAAAAATAATTTTAATTGATATAAATATATAGAATATGATATACTATGCATAATTAGATTAAACAATTAAGTAAATTATGTTAATAAATATGACACGATTACAACACGTGGGTTACACATTTAACAATCGTGTTGAATCCGCTTTTCATATCTTGTCACGAACAATTAAATGGGTCGACACACATGATACGAATTGCCACCCCAACAATCGTTATTTCCTTCTCTTCATTGGCGAAATTGCTTCCGCCACCAATTCGTCCTCTCTCTCCTCTACTAGAACTCGCCACCACCCAATTTGTGTTTGTTAATTAAAGCTCGGATTAAAGAGTGAGTTCAATTTGGTTCAAATTTACTTTTTATTATTTATTCAATAAAGTTTTAAATATTTTTAATTGTTATTATTTTTAATTATTATTATTGTTTTCGTCCTAATTTTTTTAATTATTTTTATCCTCGGGAGGGTGAATTTGTATTTTTGTTTAATCTCGGGGGTAAATTGTTAAATATCCCTTAATTTTATCGCACAAGTTTGATTTTCAATAATACCCCTACTCCGTTTAACTTAACGTCAAAATTCAAAAATCAGGAAGTAATTTGTAATTTCAAATCTTACAGGGGGTAATATATATTTTCTCTTAACCTCCGGGGAAAATTTCAATATCCCTTAAAAAAAAATAATTCTGAGTCGAGTTGATGATTGATGTACATAGGAAATATTTTTAGATATTATCTTGTTCTGCAATTGGTAAATTAATGGATGTCGTCTAACAAGGAATTTGAGTGCCAGAATAGGAGTAGTTTGCTTTGTTGGCATAAACATTTCAAGATTTGAGTATCCTTGATAAGAAACTGGAATGAGGGAAACCGATTCTTAAGTGCCCAAGTGTGAACTGCAGCAACCCAGTTTGCAAATTTAATGGGAGATGCACGCTTCAGAAAATGCACGCTTTACATTATAGACACAAAAAATGGTGAGCTAAGCATAAAGCATTATGTTACTTGGAGGGTATTTTTCAAAACTTCATGTAGCATAACTTATCAATTAAACTTCCTCTGTTCGTTTACTATTTTGTGATGCGATATAATTGGTGAAGAGAGAATTTGGAATGTGGTACCTCTATCTTAGGCATCAAAACTTTCCTTATTATTTATTCATCTTGGGTTGCTGTGAGGGACAACCATAAGTTTTCATATAACATTTATATTTTTAGTAATAGCAGAAGTTTTTGGTTTTTGTCAAAAGAAACAAAAATGGTGATAGTACTTGGAAGTCAATAAAATCAGTGCACTAAAAGCAGTAAATAATTTGATTTTTTTTAGTATGATTCGTGTTAAAATAAAGACCGATGAACTTATTTCTACTGTAAAATGTTTCCTACAATTATACTGACAGAGCACTTATAACCTTGGATTTTAATTTGCTTGACATACAATTTGTTCTCTTTTTGTTACTAGAAAAGAATTCCAATATATGCATCCAAGACATGAATGACTCTAGCTGTGTCGTTTGGGATGTGTTTTAGTCATACTTTTATGTAAAATAACAAACGTTAGCATCTGCATCTACATTGTGACCGAAACGAACACAATTAACAAAGTGAGGGCAAGTTGATGAATGGAAGTTAAAAAAGCTAAACATTGATGAAGTTCTTAAGTAACTTGTTTTCCCCATTTCAAACTATCTAGACAAGAATTTACCAGTTTAATGCTTTTTTTAATTATTTTTCTGTATAAACTTTGCATGGCTTCGGTTGTTTTATTGTAGGAGCACTTTGCTGCTATTCTTCTGACTCTTGTTAATCTTGTTTGCAAGTTGCAAAAACTATTTTATTATTGTTACTTTATTGAACCTGTTATGGAGGGTAAAAGCTAAGCATACCACTTTATTATTTTTTTTTTCCAAAATATCTCATTCCTATTTTAGCTGATAATAAATTCTACTTAGTGTACATATCTAGTCAATATGAGAATTTTAGGAAATGTAATAACATAGTTCTCTTATAGATTTTTGTGACATCGTGCTACTGTCTACAGATATTAAGAGCTTTTTGTGGGATGTTTCCAGCCGTTGCCATATCACTGCTGCTGGGAACAGGCCCAGATGCTTTCTTCATGGCATTAGCGGTTCCTCTAGGACACACAGTTTCTCTTGCATTTAATAAGTCTGGGGACGACAAGCAATGCCTGTAGATCTAGGCCCAGGGCAAAGAGCAAAAGGAGACCTTTTGCTAGGGCTGCAAAGATAGTAAAACAAATAAACAAGAAAATGAGGCTGGGAAAGGCAAGGGAAGTTACCAGGTCTTGGGTGGCAACAGATGGTGGTTCATATGAGAAGGGCGATAAAAACGGCCCAAGTTTCGGTGGCTGCAGTCTCAATTTTGAAAAGCTAAATATGCCTCCCTTACTTTGCTTTATTACTTTTACGTTTCTTTTTTAAATTTAAACAAAAAACAAAAAATCAATTTCAAGTTTTATAATTCACATTTTTTTTTCTAAGGACTTAAGCTACTTGAGGCATACAATAATATAAGTTAATATTATATTTTAATTAACTTTTATTAGTTGATTCATAAATAGAATTTTAGTTTTCTATTTTTATTTATTTAATTCTACATAAATTATATGTTTTACTTTATATAAATATTTTTTAATAGTCTGAAAAAAAACCCTCAACCAATTATTACTAAAAAAGTACAATTTTGATTATCCTAGTATATCGTAATGATCACCTTTTTCTTATAATTTGAAATAAAATCATATATTATATTTTTATTATGTTTTTATTTATTTGCATCATGTAGATTTAAAAAGTACTAATATATTTTCAAGAAATTATTTGTAAGAGACTTTTTATTTCATTTCATTGGTTTGTATTTTTTAGATAAAAAGTAACGTATATTATAAAATAATTTTTTTGAATAGTTATAGAGAGATATTTTAAAAGAAAAGCTATTTTGAATTGACATCAAATTTAAAGAAAATGAACTCTTTAAAATTTCAAACCTTTATAGTCATAATGTCCCTCATTTAGGTGTATTTTTATTTTATTTTTTTAATTTTATCATATTATTAAAGTTTATCAAATAAATTATAGATATTAAAATGTTAATGATAATAGTAAAATATTAATGATGCCCCCTTCAATCAAATCGTGGGTCTGCAACTGGGTGGATGGGATGAACTTGGCACGACTGTTAGAAATCACAAATTTGGTAGAAACCAACCAAGTGAAATTAAAAGTGAATTGAATAAAGCTAAACTGAGTAGCATAGAAGAATTAGAGACAGGCCATTCTGTTGAGGCTGCGGATTGCGGTTTTTCATTCTTGGGTTCACGGACTAAATTGCTTTTTTGATTCATGTTATGTCTTGAATAGGGAAAATAGGGAATACTAATAGGGTTATTTGTGAAGTACAGAGCATTTGTAAATTGGCCAAATCAAAATAAAATATTTCAAAAATCTTTCTGCAGCTGAACAATGTTTTTCAGAAGGATAAATAAGTAATTGCAGCTTAAGTGTGTAACGGTAACAAGAGGGTGACCAGAGGAGACTAACTAAATGACATATTTTAAAAAAGGTAAGGCCATTTGGGCCGTATGCCAGGTTTTAGAGTTATTGGCGAAATAAATTTCAAAACTGGAATAAATTAATTTAATTTTCTTAGTTGACCTCATTTAACTCCTGATTTATCCGTACGATGTATCTGAGCAAACAAATAGGGCCACAAAGCAAGTCATCCTCTTTTTTTCTCCCGTTATTATATTGTTTCCTTCTTGTCAGCATTGGGATAAAAAATCTCATAAGTAAACATATGCAATAAGTGTATTTTATTCATTAAAGTAAACAATCTAATAAATGTAAATTTTATTTTTCAGAGATTAGAGTACTCAAGAAACAACTCTACCGGGCTGCCACTTTTGCTGCCTTGCATACCCTTCTCACACTGTTATTGTTCCACTGCTAAATTAATCAAAAGAAAAAAACAAAAAGGAAAAAAATAAGTTGTAGTACAAAAATTTAAGTAATTAAAAGAGTCACCGATAAAACACTTGGTAAATATGCAATTCAAAAAGTTTGAAAAATATAATCAAATCAAATATTAAGTATTAAATTTATAGTAATATCTCGAAAAAGTTTAGGTATTCTAACCAAATTAAATATTAAGTTTATCCGTAATTTTTCAAATGGTTATATAATTAATGACAATTCAACACATCATTCAACAATCATTGTTTTTATCTAGCATTGTCAAATTATCGAAGTGGTTTTCTACACAATTTGACATCTTGTTCTACAAATTAATATTATGATGGATTTAAAAAAAAAAGTCATTTTTCATTAGGGGTGGAAATTTTTGACACGACCCGCGAATACGACACGACACGACATACGAATTAGTGGGTTTGGGTTTGTCTTAATCGTGTTTGGGTTGAAATTTTCAACCCGTTTAATAATTGGGTCGTGTTTGGGTTGAGGGATGAACCCACGGGTAACACGAACCCGTTTAATAACACGAATCCATTTAACAACACGAACCCGTATAACGACACAAGCCCGTATAACGACACGAACCCGTATAAGGACACGAACCCGTATAATGACACGAATCCGTATAATTACACGAATCCGTATAATTACACGAATCCGTTTAATGACCTGTGTAACACGAATTATTAATTTGACACGATTAAATTTTAAATATATAAAATTACAAATACAAATAAAAAATTAATTTAAATTTTAAAGAAATGTAAAACAAAGTGGAGAACAAAAACTAAACCTAAATACCAAAGCCACAGCCAGCCGCCTCTAGACCTCACAAGTCTCTCCTCACTACTCAACCTCTCCCTCCCTCATCTCAAACTGACAGAGTCTAGACCTCTAGCTCATTGTTCGTCCACCTCTCAGTGACAGCATTGCTTTAAGAGTTTAAGCTCTAGCCCTTTACCTCACAACCCAGGCTGCTCTCCTTACCACTCCACGTCAAGGCGGCACCACCATATCAAATCTAAGTGGCAGCCTTCCTCCTCGCAACAACCAGCCACCTTCTGCAGCTACCGTGTTAATAGATCAGGTGAGTTTAATTAGTTAGATCTTATGATCTACTTTTTTAATTAATAAATAATTAAAATAGATTAAAATAATTCAGTAAAGTTTTACATGATGTCTGCAATCTATTACTCCCAGGTCCAACTAACAATTATTTAATTTCATAATATTAATTTTAATTATAAAATATGCAATCACGGCTCTATTCATGAGAGGGACATGTGCTTGTTTTTTTTTCTTTTGTTTTGATCCTCAACATTTACTTTTTTGACTTTTGTTGTTAGATCTTTATTATATTTGTCTACAAACATAATGAAAATAACAAGCACTGACGCTTCTCTAGAAGCTGCAGGAAATTTGAATATGTCATTGAAGGAAGGGGTCAGTCTACAGTACACCCAGTGTACTGGTACGACTGATTTTTTTTAGTCTAAAAGCTGTAAAAACAGTGAAGCTACTATGACAAACAGTGCGTCACAGTGTCAAACAGTGTACTACAGTGTATATTCGTGTCATAATCGTATCAAAATATTTAAACGTGTCAAAGTCGTATAAACGTGTTTTAATCGTATCAAAACATTTAAACGTGTCATAATCGTGTTAAACGGGTTGTATTCGTGTCAAACCCGAAAATGACATGTTTACTATTCGTGTTCGCATGTCAGGTCGTGTTACCTGTTTAATAATCGTGTCGTGTTTGGTTTGGTATTTTTAACACGAATATTAAATGGGTCGTGTTTGGGTTTGATTAATTTTCGTCGTGTCATAGCTTGACACGACACGAACACGACTCGTCTACCCGTATTCCCACCCCTATTTCTCATACAATCCCAATAGTCAACTATAATTTATACTTTCCCAAATTTTAATCACTTTGATCGAAAATCTCCTCTTTAATTGCTCGACAATCATTTGGAACTGTCTAACTGGTTTGCTACATAATTTGACATCTTGTTCTACATCTTTTAGTAAAATGTTAAAATTTTCCTATAAAGTTTAGAAGATATCTTCTACTTCCTACATTAATTAACGTACATTAATGGAATTCGAGTTGATAAGAGGTGGGTGATTGCCAAGGATTAAGGAACAATTAGGGATGCCAATGAAGACCCTCCAACGATCAAATCATACTCCAACTTAACTATAAATGGCCAGATCTCCACGATGACCAAGAAGGAATAGTTATTGGTTATTAAAAATAAACTCAAGTTCCAGAAGTGAATTAGTTACTTGCAAATATCATCTCAACCTGAAGTTGTTATATATGTCTATATATTTTTTGTTTTGGTTATTTTTCTACGGGTGGGGCTATTTGCTCCCATCTTTTTTATTAACACACACATTTACTCAATAAACCCACTCTAAAATTTTAAAAAAATAATTGTTAATTTACAAACTCATTCTAATTACAAATATGACTAGATATAAAATAAATTTTATAGACGTATATTTTTCTAAGTAAACCCATCATCTCAATCTATAGACCCACTAAATAATAACTATCAATCCATTTTTTAAACAGAAAAACCTTTTATACTTTATGTTTAAGTCATGAGTAATGCTACACCTATATTTCATTTATAAGCAACTCTTCTTATAATCTGAATTCCTAAATATTTACCGGAGAAAATAAATGAATAAAGGTAATTATATCACCATTAAGATTTTATTAATTTAGATTGTAAGAAAAGTTGACTGTAAATGAGTTATTAGTGTAGTATTATTATTTAAGACGCTTTCTGTCATTTCAATCCCGCTTCAACCACTACCTTCCCGTCACGGCTTTCAATGAATATTCTCTCTTCTTTTCTAATTGCACGCCCAAAATTCTGGTTGCAAGGATCATTTGCACCGAGGTTTATACTAAGATCATAATAGTTCAAATAATTTTCTCTCAATCGATCTAACTCAACTCTAGTCATTGTTCATTGTTTAGAATCCTTTTCTTTCTTCCTCTTACAATCTCATTTGATTCAGAAAGTAGAAACTATACACTCTGCTCTTTTATAAATCCAAATCCTGTTTTTTGTGTTACATATTTTTCAATGTAATTTATATCCAATCTCAACCACGTATTCTTTTCAAAATTTAAAATAATTCAAAATCAACTACATATTTCTAAATTTAATTAAAAATAAAAATATTAAATTCATAAAAAAAAATACAACCTATAAAAAATGGTTAATTAACGATGAAAGTTGTTTAGCGTGCCACTTAAAATAGGATTGTTCTGGACTAGTTTTTGGTGAAAACACGTGGCGGAGGCTTCATACATTTGTCGAAGAGTTACATGATGGGGCTAGGGGTGGCGGCCTTGGGGGAGGTTAAAAAAAAAAAAAAAATTAACGTAATTGGTCTTTAGTGTCCTTGCTTGTAAATTTATCCAAGGACAATCTTGTAATAAAAAATTTAACCAAAAAGATGTGTGTCTGTGTTAATTAAAACTTTCAGTCCAAACAGAACAGCCTCACCCTTCTTTTATATTACGGGAGTATTAGTTGCTCGATTTATTTCATTAACATTAATTAATTAATACTTAATAGGTTAAACTAATTCTAACGTAATTAAGCTACGCGATAAATATGAATGAGGCTCTGACTCATTAACTAACACATTAAGCAAACGAGTGTTGTTGATAAGCCAAAATTTTAGTAGAATTCCCTCTCCTTGAATTCCAAGGCTACGTCGCAGACACAATTCGACAAACACGTCATGGGCGACCGTGATCGCCCTCGCGACCGAGACTATCGCGAACGTGAACGCGACCGGGACAGAGATCGAGAAAGAGAAAGACGCCGAGAGAAAGAAGAGCGCGACCGAGATAGAGAAAGGGAGAGAACTCGAAGCAAGCGGTCCCGTTCGCGCACGCCTGACCGTTCGCGTTCGCGCCACAAGCGATCCCCCGAGCGGTCTCACCGCCACCACCGGCACCGAACTGCCTCCCCCGAAACCCCGCCACGGAAGCGTCACCGACACTCCACCGAAGATAAAGACCAGCAAAAGGCGGTGTCGGATTTCGTCGACGAAATTGCGAAGGAACAGCAGCAAAAGAAAGGCAGCGAAAACTTTAATGAGAACAATAGTGATGAGAATGATAATGGCTTTGATGAGGATGAGATTGAAATGATGAAGAAGTTAGGGATTCCAGTTGGGTTCGATTCGACGAAAGGGAAGCCAGTGCCGGGCGCCGATGTGAGTGGAGTTAGGGCTGTGACGAAGCGGCAGCCGAGACAGTATATGAATAGAAGAGGTGGGTTTAATAGGCCCTTGCCAATGGAGCGCAATCGGTAGAACTGGAAGACATTCTGATTTTCAAGGTCAGTTGGCTCGTCTCGCTGAGTTAGCTGTTAATATAAGTTTTGTGAAATAATCAGATTTTGAGGTTTGTTCTGTTAGTATTTTCAATTGTGGATTTGCATTTTGGTTTGTTAGTAATTTTTTCTGTGGAATTGCCATGTTAGTGCAATGTAGTGTTTCAGTGATGTGCCGAATGTTGTACTTGTATGATGCAATATCACAATAATGTGCACACAATTATAATATTCAACCTCAAAGTTTATAGAAATTTGGGATGCCACAGATAGTTAACTTAAGTGAAGTGCTGAGACTTTAATATGTTTTGGTTAGCTAAGGATAATCTTGGCAGATGGCAACTACGAAAGTTGAATGGCCATGATGAACTGGAAAGTCTGTCACAGAAAAAGTTGAATGACCTTGATGAACTTAAATGATATGTCTTATAAGAGTGAAATCTGATGAGTTACCCTTTATGGTGATTGCTCTATTTTACAGCATAATTTTAGGTTCTGATGTTGCCACTTCTTATCAAAACATACACCTTTCAACTATTACAAGTTTTTCTCCCTGTTGCTTATCAGAAATGTCGATCTAGGTATCGAAAGTTCGTAATGTAGTGGTTTGCTTGTTTAGATTGGTGTGGTTTCGAGGACAAATTTGAACTGAGTGCCAGGTGATGGATTTGGCGAAAATAAGTTAAGCCAAATCGTCACTGAAGAAAGAAAAAATTTAACCAAATAAGGGTCAAGGTGAATATATTTGAATTGGGAATCTTTTGATTGGGTACCATATGCTGGCCGTGATTAAACATGGTGAGCATGGTGGAGTTTAATCATGGCCATATCCGATTGTGAGATGAATTTTCTTTTTTCCTTGATGAGAAGTGTACAATGAAGCTTGAAAAAGTTAATATAGTAAGGTAGATTCACATGATGCGTACAAAATGGTAACTACCACTATGTGTTGTACTTATAAAATCTTTCTTATTTTATACTTTTGAGATACATTTTATAGTACCTAAACTTAATTACACCACATATAAAACTTTCTGGGTGTATACCACTCAATAAATTTTATGGTTATTTGATCAAACATGATAGCATTTTTGCTTCAACTAGCTTGAAACTTGATTTGCATGATGGATATATTGAGTCTGAAATTCAACAGGGTGTGAGCCCTTTTAATATGTACAAGTATGTTAAAAAAACTTATTTAATGTAGAAATAAATTTGCATGAGACCTTATATGCATCTACAAGATATCTTTTATAAAATTGCTTCAACTTTATAACTATGATTAAATTTATTTATTTTAAAGAAATAAAATAAAAATTGCACCACTGGGAGCTTTATATTTGTTGTTGTAGCAGGACCAAGATAATCGTTATTACATGTTAGCTGTTCAATCATGGATGTCCGTTATCATGTATGGTTCTCTACTTTAAACAACTTTTTAATGTGATTGTCATTCCTCCCCCCCACCCTTAGACGAGTTTTATTCCCTCACTTAATTTTGCATTTTATTTTTGATGTCTGATGTTGATGTAGGATTGTGTTTATGTCTTGGAACTGGTGATTATGTATAAAACAATAAACAAAGATAGCAAAGTTATCAGTTGATTTGGGTTGATTACCTGCTTTACAATACGTGCACATATGTGTGCTTAAGCATTATTGTAGCTTTGAGACATTAATTACTAAATGAAAGTTGTTATTAGAGAATGGATAGTATAGTCATTTACATTTCATATTATTTATTGAAACTCATGTTTCTAATTATCAGGTGGACTGCTCTTCCAGTGAAAGTTGAAGCAGGTGGAGACTTTCAATCTTGAAACCTAGCAGCAGGACTATATGAATGAGCGTTATGACAATGTATCTAATTCTTATTGAGCATCTGATGTCCCATGTGACCTTTGAGATAGATATTTCGTGTTTGTGCTGGTATGTTCTTGCAGATTTTGTTTGATCTTGGAGCGACCAGATGACTGGATGTAGATGTGGCTTCAATTATCACTTCTTTGGTGTGGTTTCATTGAGCTTTTGTTTTATGATTAAACAATGTACAATCTTGGTCTTTGAATCTGTAGGCTTAACCATTTTGCATTTTCTGCCAGCAAAAATTCCACTATCCTAGGTTCCTCTTTATTCCCTCAGAGGAAGATATTGATGTCTTGCAGAAGACTCATACTTTAAAGGGGTGTTAGGGCGCTACAACTAGGAGTTCGCTTTGCACTCTCTATCTCTTTTAAATTTCTTGTACATCAAATTAGTTATCATCTCCAAGAGAAAATCCCACCAGAAGGGCAGAACTGAGCTCCAATGTTCCCCAGCCAAACATAATCTACAGGAAAGGGAATCTATATCCATCTATGATACTAGGTATTGGTGTTTATTCCAATTTACTCTTTCACGATCATTTGTCAAGGTTGAAGCTATCTATATTAATTGCAATTGCAGAGCTTCACGGACCAAATCTTTTGTGTTAGTGGCTGTGGATGTTTTGAGTGACATCTCAGGTAGGCACTGGAGCAAAATATTCTGGGACAAGTATCAATATTAGGGGGCAAAGTATTATTATCTGTTTCAGTTTGTTTTGATTTTATATTTCCCATTTTTCTTTTCTTCTTTTCTTTTCCCCTCGTTCTGTTAGGTGATAGTGTAGTGCTGTTTTTGAGCCCGGGTGATGTAACCAACTCTTCTCGCCATCAATGAGGCTTTAGAACCTCTGATTACGTAGCTTATGTGGTTATGTAGTTGTCTGCAAGGTGACGCTACATCCTCACATTGTACAATCCAAGAAGGGTTTTCAAGTTCCAAGAAGGTGACGCTATATTATAAAATGCTGGTAATAGATTAGGTTTTTCAATCAACACAATCTGGATGTCTCCGATTGATGAAAGAATAGAATTTGGAAATTTAGCGTCAGTGGCAATGGAGCTGTTAATGCCGTGGAGAAGCTTATGGTGATTGATTGTGCTTGCTGGAATTTAGATAGAAATTAATCGGACAATCCTATTAGCTCTGGTATTTAATTTAATTTGCTCTTGAATGGGTGTTTTCTATTTCAACAGAACGTTATTCCTGAATCACTGCAGAACATATAATCACGCTCAATGCACAGACAAGAATGGAATAAAATAATAAGGGATGTATTGGCACACAACAATTTTAAACGTCATTGGCATAATGAAAGAAATACTTTCATTTGTAATAGAAAAATCAAAGTGCGTAAAGAGTGGGGACCCAATATAACAAAACTTACTGGTATTCGTACCAATTACCCCTAGAAAAGAACCTTAAAACTGTGTGCCGGTCACATCACATGTCACACAGATCATGATAATTGATTATTTTGATCAAAAGTATCTCCACCAAACAAGCCACGCGATAGAATTCAAGCCATCCACCTTTATTTTCTCATAGAAACAGGAAGTTAAGTTCTGATCTTCCTCAGAACTCAAACGAGAAAGTAAGAGGTTTAGGTGGTAGTAGGTTTTTGAATGACAAAGGACATACACTGAGCCTGTTTCTCATTGTCGAATGCCAAGCAGCGGATATAAGCATTTGGGTATGCCTCTTTGCACTCACGGATTTCGTTTAGGACTTGAGAGGGGTCGTTGCAGCCAAACATTGGCAACTTCCAGAGTGTCCAATACCTTCCATCATAATAACCTGGCATCCTGCTGTTCTCTCTATGCACATATCCCACCTAACAATTAAAAAAAAATGCATCAGCTAACCTTCCTCAACTATGTGTATACCATTAAAAAATGCAAAAAGTTAATTTAAGAAGGGCAGCTATGATATTGATCCAGTAATAAGGATCATGCATCTGGTTGAACCATACAATGATGTGTTTAAAGAAATGGCATCCGTAGTTACATTTAGTTTTACCTCATCAAATTCAAGGCAAGGGATCCAGCCCTTTCTGAGCATGTAATCAATCTCCTTTGCTATTGATTCATCTGAGAGAGGAGGGAGATAGGATAGGGTCTCAAACTTCTTGTTGTTGATTGGATTCCAAGTCTGTTTAATAATGCAAATAAGCACATATGCACAGGAACACCAGAAAGAGGAAAGTAATATGTGAGCAGTGATAAATATAAGGCCCGGAGTAGTAACAATAACAAATGACTAGCTAAATCACTTTACCTTCATGCAGCTAGTTCTGGAACCATTTGAGACAGTTTTCCTACTCCATGCAATAGAATCATTTATTGGAAGAGAAGTCCTGAAGTTGGGTTTCAGGCCAACATAGCCTGATCCAGCAACTGGAGTTGTGAAGATGCTGGCAGACATCTTCTTCAGACCTGTATTTCTTTTTAGAACACAAAGACTAATAAAAGAGAGAACAACACCAAAGAGTGATAAATAGTTTAGTCTTCAAGGGAGTGAAAACGGTTCAAGAAAGCGACAAAAGGGGTTGGCTTAGGTGTTTGTGAAGTGATGTATGGGTTGTTGAGGGAGAGCTCGAGAACGTTATTTGGGTAGGCGAATTGTACAAAGTAGTGGAGAGTTTACTAAAGCTCTTTAGCTTTGGTTTCATCACCATCTTCTTCTCCTCTATACACTCTCGCTCCTGTTGAGACACGCTTGGCAAACAGGAGCGGGGTTCGGACCCACCAAGCAGCGGTGTCATGCCAACAGAAAAGTGATGATGCGACCTGGTTGAAAACATTAGTGATACCGTTCGAACTGAATACAAGGGTCAGTACTTGGAAATTTAATATGGCTGCATGGTCACATGTCTACTGTTTTCACAGCCTCCTCTCCACGTCCATGCCAAATGGAGTACGTCTTCTTCAATTTTTATCCCAAGTTGAATTGCTTAGTACACAGCTGGTATCAAGTGGACAAGCACAATAACTCCAATTAAGTAACTGGGAATCTTTTTACCAAAAACTTACTATAACATTATGTTGGCCAAATAGAATCAGGAGCATCCTGTATCCATCCAAAAGAGTCATTGTAAATGAAAACAATATGTAGTAGTTTTATTTCAGTAAACAAAGCATCCCAGTTATCAAGCTTGTGGGCTCTTGTCGTGCAACCTACCACCCATGGAAACCTTGTACCGGCACTTACGAGAAACTTCAAATTTTTTTTTAATAGAACAAATAAACTGGAAGTTACAGGGAATGCTTTCTACATAAAAATAAAAGCTGGCCGGCTACGTAATTTGCAAAGAAATCTGAATGGTCTACTGTCAATCAATACCAAAATGCCAAGCCGAATGCATTTAGTGATATATCATTTACACAGGAGAACCTTCAAGTTCCTTTCTTAGTAAATTCAGTGCTCTGTTAATGCTTGTCCAATGGGAATGAGATTTTTCATCAACTAGGAACTCATGAACAACCCCATCGATCTCAATGAAGCTACAAGCCGAAACAGTAACTACTTCTCTATCTTTCATTAGTTTCCTTAGTCTTATCACATCCTCCCAGCAACCCATTGTGGCATAGATGTTGGCCAAAAGGACATACCTTCCACTGTGTTGCGGCTCTAAATCTATCACATGCCTCCCTATCCTCTCACCTAACTCGATATGACCATGCATTAGGCACCCATTTAGCAGTGATCCCCATATAGCTCCATCAGGCTCCATTGGCATACTCTTTATCAGTACCTCAGCCTCTTTAACTAGTCCAGTTCGAGCCAAGAGATCAACCATGCACCCATAATGCTCTATCACTGGATCAATTCGATACAATTTACTCATCCGTCCAAATAGTCGCCATGCTTCATTCACCAATGTTTTATGATTACAAGCACTAAGAACTCCAACAAAAGTCACAGCGTTCGGTCTAGGCCCCCTTTTTTCCATGTCCATGAAAAGCTCAAGTCCCATATCGTTCTTTCCATTCATAGCCAACCCTGATATCATTGCACTCCAAGTCCTCACATCTTTACATGGCAACTTGTTAAAAATTTCATACGCATTTTCAATGCACCCACATTTTGCATAGAAATCAATCAATGCAGTACCTAACTCAAGTTCATATTCAAAACCATTTTCATCTACATAATCATGAACCCATCTACCTTCTTTAAACGCACCTACAGCTGCACAGGCATTGAGAACACTAACCAAAAGAGATGCACTGAACTTCACATTATCAAAACTCTTCAACTCGTGAAACAACCCGATTGCCTCGTTGAAACAATGATTTTTAACATATCCAGAAACCATTGCACTACAAGAAACTTCATTTCTCTCTGGCATAGAATCAAACAGGTCTCGTGCTTCGACAACAAAACCATTACTACAATACCCACTTATCAAGCTCGTCCAACAAACCACGTTCTTGTTCAAAGTTGAATCAAACACAGCACGAGCAGTATCCAATGATCCGTACTTGGAATACACGTTAATAACAGAACTAGTAACATAAACATCACAAACATGTCCTAATTTTAGTATCTGAACATAAACCTGATCAAGCAAAGACAAAGAAACACACGATTTAACCAAAACTGTGAAAGTACGTGCATTTGGTTCAATGCCAAGACGTAACATTTTTGAGTAAAGTAAGAGACCCTTTTCAGGATTCCAGTTTTGCAGGAAACTCAGTATCATGATATTGAAATCAAAGATGTTGGGCAGTGAAATGTGATTGAAAATAGTTTCTGTATAGTGTAAGTCACCCTGTGGTGATAGTGCACAAAAAGCTAAGATTTTGCTAGTTATGAACGTGAAACGAGAAAGACCATTTGTGATTGTATGTGCATGGATTTGCTTGAGTTGGTCCACGTTTGTAAATCTTCGGAGCAAACTAAGAATTGGAGGATTTTGTTTTGGGTTAAACAAGAATTTGCTCATTGGTTAACGATTCTCGAGTCACCAAAGCCTAAGCCAAGCCCTTGCCTCCACTCATATTATTGTTATCGCTTGCTGCATGAGACTATATAAAATAATTGAAGAAAAATTTACTAAAATTGATTGCGTTACACGTGAGTTCCTTTATTTCACCTTAGAAAATAGAAAGGCAGAAATTATTAAAGCTTCATCAAGAATTTCGCCACTGAAGCCAGCCAATGCCTACTTAAAGAAACAACCAGTTAAATCATACTGCTCTTTAAGTAGTGTCCAATCTGGTGCAACCCGGACTCGGAATACCAATCTTATTTTGTCAATATAATGAGCAATTTTTTGACCAAAAAAAGTGAATCAACCTTGATGCTGCTTCCAACCTAATATTCAACTCAAGCCTAAAACTATTGACAACACAGTTCAGTCAAAGAAATTGACATATTCCTTCCCTTTTCACCCACCAGGACAAGTTTTTCAATTTTGTCTAACAGAAACAGTAGCCATTTCAATGGTCAAATTTGAAATATAAATGAATAGGAGTGAACTGTATAGTAGAAGATATAAATTCTAACATTCTTACATCATCATAAGAATGGCAAATGCTAATGACAAATTTAAATGATGATGAAGATGATGATAGTCAATGTTAAGGGGTCTAAAGAATTATGCTATGCTAACCCTAAGTGGGTTATGCTGAGAACTCATTCGATCAAATAGAAGGACCCAGGACATGATACTCAATGCCAAAGCTTCATGCAGAACCCAGCAGGTACGACTGATGACCTCTTGCTTGAGATACTGTCTGAAAAGGTATCCACAAGCTGCTCTGCAAGAGACGCCGGATCTTCATCAAAAGTATCTATAAACACTTTTACAATCCTTACCTCCTGTGGGGTTGCTCTCAAGCTGTACCAAGTCAGGAATTTCTGCCTAAATTTCCTCTCTATATGTCCCTCACATTCTAACCATCTGATCACCTTCACACACCGCTCAAAGTCTCTGTCTGAGACACCATTGGTAGGACAGTCCTCATTCCGCCTTTCGCTGCTTCTCTTCTTTGAGGTGCTATTATCTCGGGGCTCATCTCCTTTCCCAGTCCCATTTTCCACATCCTTGTTGCTTGATTTCAACCTCCCATTCCTTCCCTGCCCATCCTTAAGAATTTCCATCTTGCACGGAGTAATAGGCAAACCAGCTTCCGAGGTACCCATATATGGCACACATTCCATGCCAGTTGTCACTGGGTTATCCAGCCCATTATCGGTGCTCATCTCCTCAATGATTTGGCCCTCAACTGAGTGCTTGTTCTCAAGCTTTAGAACATCAGAATCAGGGAGAGAGCCATCTAAGTTGATGGTACGCTCCTCTTCCAACAAAGAAACTGCATCTGCTCGGTTTGCTCCTTCACCAAGAATAGTGCAGTCAATAGCATCATCAGAAAGATTAGCGGAAGCAATTTTATCAGTGTCTTTGCAGTAAGTAAAATAATTGTCCACTCGGTCATCATTTTGGTCCCTTTCTGGGGTGATGTTATTGGTTTCATCTTCTACAGAAGATGGATTAGAGAGGCTGCTACAGTTTGTTGCCGGGCTTTGACTTCTTTCCATTATAGAGCAGTTAGTGACTTCATCCCTGCTACTTGCAGTTGAGAACCAAACCTCACAAGTGCCCAACTCTGTTGTACCATTAAAGCAAACAACTTTGAACTGATATTCTGTAGATGGAGTAAGTCCTGTGACAGCAAACCTTGGATTTGGGGCACACAAAGTACAAGTAGGTCCATCTGGAAAGTTATCATGAGCCTTGCGATGCCATAACTTGTAACAAATATTGTTCCCAGGTGAAGGAACTTCAGAACCCAATACCACGGTAAGGGATGTTGCACGGACATCTTCAACTCTAACCATATTGGGAATAATCAAATTTGATTCTGCAAAATTGACCAAAGGTTCTCAAAAGTCAATTTTGTTGACAAATCATAGAATCAATTTACAATATGTTTACTAGCAGCAACCTCATGAATTCTCCACCTTTCCAAGATTAAGCAGCTATTTGTGGATATGGACATGAGATAACCAAACTGTCTAGTTCTTTTACATGATTATTATACAATTCAAACATAACTTCAAACTTTTTATACCTTTCATCAGCCTGTAACACAGAATCCCTTTATCTGAGCTCACATGAAAACCACTGCCGGTGGTCTGGGTAAGAAATTACAAAATAAGAAAAAAATACCTTGTATTCCAGGATTGATGGTGTTGGAAATCATTTTCTCTAGTAACTCCACAGCAGACGCACAGAGTTTCTGAACTTCTGGTCCTGAAGAAAGCCTGTTCACAATACCCCTACCCATCTTTACAGGCAAACCAGTTAATGGACCCACTTCAGATTCAAGCATCTTAACAGCATCATCAACAATGTTCGAGAGATTTTGATACTTTTCAGTCCCATTGAGAAGTTTTTGGCCTAAAGAGACACGATAACATAGTATGTCCACCCGTCTGGTATCCTTTGCTACCATTAGCTGTTTTTTCCAGCATCTAAAAACATTTAAAACAACAATCAAAACGAGATTATATTTTGATTTTCTTAACTTCACAAGAAACAATTTTCCCAAAAAAAGGTATATTGAAGGCAATCAACATTTCATATTTGGTACTTTAAAAACTATGTTCTTCTTCCGAATATAACATCCAATGAATAACAGCAGGGATCATTAACTTAGTCGGGAAAAAAGGGCCCGTTTGGTCAAGTGTTTTGAGTTTCTTTTTGGCTTTCATTCCCAAACAAAAACCTTGTAGAATGTGTAATACTCGTCCACTTAGGCATTTTTATTTAGAAACAAAAGAATAGTTAGTTGAGGTACAAGTCCTCCCATGCATCATTCTCTCTAAAAACAAAAACAATTTTTCCTCATTTCCAAACTACTCTCTACTTACATAATTTGTCTTTTCCTCTTTTTTTATTTCAAATAATTTTTATAATTTTACTGTAAATAATTTTATTCATTAAATATCATATTTTAATAATTTTATAACATTTGAAAATAAAAAAAAATTAATTTCTTTTCCAACTTTTTCAAACAAAAACACAAAATACACACAACCAAACATATTTTTACACAATTCAATTTCTCGTAGAACATGTACACATATCTCTCATTCTCATATCCAACTAGATATTTTGGAAATAAAAACACAAAATTCATAACCAAACGGCCCATAGAGTCTACCCATCTTCTCACTTACTTTCAATAATTGACGGAAAATTCGAGGTTTACCATTGCAAGGGCAAAGGCGCAAAAGCAACATTGAATGAAAAAGAAATCCAAGCCAACCTCAGAAACTTTAATGAGTCATGACTTGAATGATTATGTGAATATAGTATGGCAACCATGTAAGTAGTGCCCACCAATTCGCATTCAAATGTATATGAATTCTACAATATCACAATTCTACTAATGACTTGATTGGTCTTAAAAGTACTCTCTAACAAGTCCTCAAACCAGGACAGCTCTCGCAGTTTCCCATTTCAAAGAGATAAACACATCAAACATGAAATTTGCAAAGAAAAAGCAAGCCATGAAGCACTATTCTCATTATTTGAGTAAAAATTCCCAAAGTTGACAAACTGGAAAGAGTGATTTTTCCAATTTTTAGAAGGGAAACCGGAAGCAATAAGAAACTAGATGGCTCGTAAACATAAATGAGTACTTTGCATCTCATTAATTTTTTTTCATTATAATCGTTAGCATCGATATGTACCTATTAATCAAATTACACATATAATTTGATAGGTGACTGGGAAGTATGTAACACACCAAACAACTCGTACACAAGTTTACTTGAAAAATGAAATCACATAAAAGATCACGAAATAAACAACTTTCAATCATAATAAATAAACTTAAAATTCAAACCTCATCTTTTTCCAATTCAATACAAATTTTGAAGGGCAAGGATTGTAAGACTTGCAGGTCCTTTTTAGCATCTCTATTCATTTTCTTTTATCAGGTCTACTCACGAAAGCTATTTCTCATCAGAACTTAATTGTCTATGTAGAATAAAATTTATAGTCAATGAAGTTTATGTACTTGTCTCTTAAAGAGTATGGAATACAACAGCCCACCGCTAAACTAAAAAAAATAAAAATATAAAATTAAAACACTTAAATTCATCCTATGGACGAAAAATACAATGTGAACAAGTAAAATCAATCCTAGAGATGGTCAATAAATATGATTAAATATTATCAAAAACTATTTATGCATCATCTGCCTCTTGCACCACAGGTCCATGATAGCAAAAGAATCCATAAAAAAAGTTACTAATGGTTGAATTTCGAATTTGCTTCAAAGAATCACCAGAAATAGCATATTCTTTTGTAAAATGTCAATAACTTGCTATCATATAAATCACACAGCACAAGAGACATTGAAACAAAGAGAAACAAGAACCTACAATACAAATCTTAAAAAATTAAAAAAAAATGAAGTTAAACATAAAAGTAGATATAATATGGGAACAATTACCCGAGTAAATCATTCACTTTTCCGCATGATACACAAAAAAAGCTCCCATCAAGTCCCGAATAGTATCGATCTTTTCCAATGCCAGATCTTTCATGTTTCAAGGCACACTCCAAATGGCATGACATGCCACATGAATCCCCTCCAAATGGAGGCTCCGAGCTGCAAGTTAACCACAAGCTAGGATCCTTATTGTCATCATACTGATGACAGATGCAGCATGAACATCTCTTGCAAAATGCACCTTCTTGTCTTAATAGAGCCCTGCAAGCTGAGTTCTTGCAAAATATAGCTTTGGCTAAATCATCACCACCATTTTTAACAGCAGGATCATTCACTGGAACAGGCAGTCGAGAAGGGTTATCAATTTTTCTCTGCCTCTTGGATGTTCTCTGGGCTGATGAAGGAGAAGACTGAGGGTCAAAATCTGTTTTCGCCTCACGATCCCCTGAATTTTTCTCAGATACAAGTTTTAAAAGGTTTTCAATAATTTTCAACTTAGTCAAGCCAGTATATTTTCTTTCTTTTCCCAACTCTACGCATAGGATCTGCAAAATCTCCTGTCGGGTCCATGACTGTAGCATTTCGGAGGCACCATGTGATCGTTTTGATAATTCATAAACTAGTTCCCTCTTTTCCTCCATACTCAACTTGCTGCATTTTGATGGGTCAACTGCAACTCCTAGAGACAATAAAAGCAAAAATGTTTACTAAAAGAAAAAGAGCGAGAAGAGAATTGTCCAATTATACAAGGACTAATTACTTGACAATAGTCCCCAGAAATATGTACAAAAGGAAAAATGGAATCATATGTTGATGAGAAGAAGTGCTAAGAGTTAAAATACAAATTGGCCTAAAATCCTCAATATTCTAGAAATATTTGATGTGTCAAACATTAGGTTAGAAATCATTTTTCCAATTAAGACAATGTCTACAACTGCACACATTTGACATGTCAAAAGGGAGAAACAAGAAAGATGATGAGATCAGAAGTTAGGACTGTTAACCAACTAAGCACCCAGATTAGAGTTAATTCATTTTTATTACAGGCAGCTTACAAGACTCATCTGGATAGCTCAGACCCAATAATTTATTGAAAATACTAAGAAGAAAATTAACAAAACAGTCGGATCATCTTAGTTACTATCTGCTTATCAGACTCATCAGAGACGGTCAAGGCCAATTACATTTATTCAATATACCACGAAGAAGTAACCAATAAAAATAAATACAACTATAAGCAATGCCAAATTTTATAAAGCAATGGTTGACTTGCTTTAAAAAAGACATCCCAACCACATCAAAAAAATGTAGAAATTTTACAGGTTGCCCCAATACAATTAATTAGAGGGAGCAAATTATACATGACTTGATTAAAAGAATTAATTTGATTTCGATACATCTCCCCTCTCCAGAATTTGCTCAAGGGTGACCAATGTGTTTGAAAACAGCGGCCTGCTCATCACACATCCCTCAGATAACATAAGCTTCATTCAACCAAATAGAGTACAACTCCACATAATCCAGAGAAAAGACACCAGTCATTATTTAATGCAGCCAACCATCACAAAATTCACTCACCAAAATATATTTGCACAAACAATCTTAAATGCTGAATGGCATAAAATACATCTTGAGCTCAAAGTCAACATCTAACCACAAACAAAAACCAAATTTTAATAATAAATAAGTAAATAAACCTAACATCATCTAATTTTGCCAAACCCAAAAAGAATACCCAGAAAGTCTAATAAACAACCAAAACGTTGAAATCACAAATAACAAAAGACGAAAGCAATTGCATAGTCAAGGAAGTTACAAAATTCATCACAGATTCAAGATTTAGCCCTTGAATAAACCTAAAAAAAAATAACAGAACAAACATTCGTTGCCTGGTAAGATATCTCCATCAAGAAATCAACCACAAAAACCAAAACCCAGATAAAATTTACAAACAAAAATTAACAACAGAGAGGAGTACCCTCGAAAGAAGAAGAATCCATAGACATAGCTGCTGACTAATAACAACAACAAGTGAGGCTACCACATTACATCAAAAATCCAAACTTCTCATAGAAACCTGCAAAAGAGATTACAAGATTAAGAACCCACATATAAAACAACAACAACAACAACAACAACTCAAAAAAAAGGAAATAAAAGCAAAAATAAAACAAACCCAGAAGAGGAAAAATTAAAGAGAAGGTGATGTGAAAGAGAGAGAGAGAGGGGGGGAGGGGAACGGTTTGAAATAGGAAGAATAACAATATTAATAAGGGAACAACAAATACCCAAAAAAGTAGGCTTGAAATTCTGAAACGATAAGAGAATCCATGACGTTTGTCGTCTGATGCTTCCTCTGCTGCTCCTGCTACCGCTTTAGTCCTGTTGAAACTGAGCTGAAACTCGCATATATATTTTATTTATCTGGGTAATTAACTCTGTAAAAAAGAAAAAGGAATATTAAGGGAGGAATTAAGTGAAGCAAATGGCAGTTGAGACGGAGAGGGATGGTGTGGCGTTGTGGGGTTTTTGTTTTCAGGACCCGAAGCAGTGGTGAAAGGAGATTCGAGGACTCGTTCAATGCTGTCGAGATCGAGAGAGAGAGAGAGAGAGAGAGATTTTTATATTAAAGAGAAAAAGTTATAAATAAATAGTATTCAATTCTATTTCTATTTTCTATTACAATTAGATGACCCTAAAACTAAAAGCCAATACAACCGCGGCTGTCAGCCTGCATGTCATCTTCTTTTCCTTTTAACCCCCAACTTATTATTTGTCCAAGTAACGTTATCGTTATTAGGTCAATGTACGAGATATCTCATCTCGTATAATTAAAATATAAAATTTTATAATCTTTTTTAAAAAAATTTACTTTT
>SNVD02010609.1:0-48995 GCA_013180625.2 Boswellia sacra | reverse complement strand
CTTGGTGATGCGGTTAGTTGGATATTTAATAGAACTATTATATCAATAATCGGAGAGAAAATATAATAGGTATAATGTTTTTGTACTTAATTTGAACAAATTAATAAAAAGAGTAAGATATATACCACAGGATCCGAAGCACATGAAAGGAAATGATTTCCCCAAATCGTAGGATGATAATTTGCTGATTGACGATTGATACTTTGGTAAGCTTTTTGTGGAGAGGTAGGAACTGCTGAAACTTGAAGAGACATGGTATAGAGATTGTTCTTCGTGAATGTTAGTGATAGTTCGCCTCACTCTCATGCATTATATAGACGTATGTATAACGAGACTGTAGCATAGCATTTTCTCATCTCAGGTTCAATTAACTTCTTTTTCCATATTGTTCTGTTAAGAGCATTTCTTTCTTTCTTTGCTTTTTATTTTTTTTGGGTCTTCATAGATAATTAAGATGTTGTTTTGGATAATCAAAGATAATTTGTAGTATAATAGGTACATATTTCAAATAAGGGCAAAAATTAGGTAAGGATTAATTCTTCTTATAGAATACTAAACCTTTGTTGTCCTAGAAGATAATTGCTTGGAAGCATATCTTCTTTTGTTCATACCAAATTAACACGACAAAGAAATCAGTTGAAGTGTGCTAGAAATAGCATCTAAAGAAACATACGTCTTTTCTTGTTCAAAAATATAATCGTTGAAATTAATTTCTTGAGATCAATAATATGTCTAAGGAGTGACGCCAAAGAAATAAAATTAATTCTTATCATATGCCATGTGCAATGAATGATTGTAATAACTCCGATTCCTGACCTTGACCATAATAATATTTTCGAGTAATTTCAAACCCCGTAAAACGATGACGTTACATTTACTTACATTTTAAACAAACAGAAACCGAGCTCCCATCGTCGATTAGCAGCAGTATACAATTTCGGGCCCGAGCTAGCTAATTTGCTGTCAAAGAATTAATGGTCGCCCTTATCCTATGCCCCAGCCTGTTGCCAACTCTCAACAGATGCAAAGTTCGCGTGGTTGAGCTCCAGGCCTTTTTGTGCTTATTTCAAGGTTCATCAATGATCAGTTGTTATTGTTTCGTTGTACAGAATTCAATTATTAAGGAAACGGCTCAAAACTAACTTCCTGGATAGCGCAATCACTCAGTACTGAATTTATGCCTTCCTTTTGCGTGTCCGTCACCTTGTTTCATTTTTCTTCCACTTAATCTCTTTCTTTATTCGGAAATCTTGCACGTTATCATTTCAATCTGCTAATCGAGCTAAGCAAAATTAATTATCATCTCCTTTATGATTAGGTTGAACGAAGAAAAGAATAATTTATCAATTTCAATAATTATTTATTTAGATAACTAGTAATTATCAGCACAGTTGCCCATAACATTAACTATTACATATGAGGTTAATACTATCGTCGATCCTATGGTTTAGCGAAATTTCAAATGATATCCCGTGGTTTTAAAAATCTTAAAAACCTCTCCATCATCAATCAAGGTTAAACATAATTTTTGCATGTTAACTTTAACCGAAGTAATTAAAATACCTTAAATTACTGATCTAGAGAAAAAAAAAATATCTTTAAAATATAATAAAATTCAAAATAAACAAAATTAATCTATTATATAAGCAATTAAAAAAAGTCAAATATGTTATTCGCTATACAATGTATTCAATTTATATTATTTTTAATGAATTTTTTCCTTACCTTTACATTTTAAGATATTTCAGTCACTTGAATAGAATTTAATAATACATATCAACTTTTTATTTTTGGGTTGGGGGGTTGGGGGGTTGTGGAGGGTGGGGGTTTGTTGGGGGCGCCCCCTTGTGTTTGTGTGTGTCGGTGACCTTCTAAAATTCGCAAAATTTCCCTGTGCCCCTTTACTTTAAATATGTTACAGTCACAACCTTTCTTCAAAAAAAAAATTGGATTTCTAGATTTTATCTTTATTTTTTTCCAATTATTAGCATGTCAAACTTATATTTGTATAAAATAAATTATATGGTATTTTTGTACTATACCTTCATTTTTAATATATATTTCTATCAATTAGTATAAAATTTAGTAAATCATTAAAAAAAATTATGTTAGATTTTCTTAATATATTTATTCATTCATAGTCTTTTTGGACAAAAAAATAATGATTATTATGAAAGAATTTCCTTTTTGGAAACAATTGCAAAGAGATATTTTGAAAGAAAACAATTATTGGTGCTTGCATATTCCCAACTTAAAATGCAAATTTTGGATTATAATCTTAATTTGGGATTATAAATAAATATGCTAATGACATCATTCATAGTGAGGTAGTTACGTAACATTTTCCAAGTCAAAATACACGTAAGTGGCAATAAATATGTTTATTAGATAAATTATTAAATATTGTAATTTTGCATTTTGATTTATTATATTAGGATTAATTTGAGGGATAATTAAGGCTCTTTATGCCTCTTTTCTATGCATACTTTTTTTTAATAATCTCTCTCGCATCATGAGGTTTATAAAAGAAATTAATAATTTTAAAATGTTAAATGTGCCCCCTCTTAGCAAAAATTCGTGGTCCGTCACTGTACATAAGACAATAACATTTAGAGAACACCAATTTTATCACACATATTGTAGATAGATATGAAATTTGATGTCAAATGGAGAGGATCTGCCTTACATTTTACAATAAATCTGTTAGGTTCAGGTTTATGCCTATTTCATGTGACACATTTGTTTGGCATCTTATGAAGAAAAGTTTGATTCAAATTAATACCTCAAAAGTATCCCTAATGGTGATTAATATTCATATTCACATTGCTGACAAAGATACAACAGCTTCAATCAAGAGTCTCCTAATAGAACTAGGATAACTTTCTAGAATTCTAGTCTAATAGGAATAATGCATTTGGACACTACACTATATTGTATTAGGGCATTAATCACATATATAATCCTAGTTCACATTAGATTAATATGAGTTTGTATCCTCTTATGCTTGTATTCTCTTATGCATTGATCCTAATTAGTATTCTTTTCAAAGTGGAATTCTTGCAGCTAAAGGAATTCCAAGTTGAGTTGAATAGGAACGATATATATAGCAATCCACATAGCTTTGGATCGCACGCATTGATTCACATTCAAGGAGATTAAGGGAGAGGGAGAGCGAGTTGCAGTGCATGTTTTATCGTTATTCATGTTTATGTGTGAAGCATTAAGCTCTATTGAGAGTTATAGGCTGTGCGAGACTTGAAGAGTTGAGTAATTGCATGTGCCTATAATTGGGCGATTTATTATGTTATTCTTCACAATATTGTGTTAAGTGCACAGTGACAGAGGTTGTGTAAGTGATGTTGTGTTCTTGAGAGAACAATTTTGCATAGACTCGGTGAGTGAAAGTAGAGAGTCTAGCACCATAATAGGTCCTAGGTCTTTAAGCCAATGACAACATAGTGAATTGTAACTCTTTTTGTCTATGGTTTTAAGTTTAAAAACCGAGCCACGCAAAAACCTTTGGTGTCACTTTAAGTATTTTGTTATATTTTGCCATCCATCACCTTCAGATCTAAAAAAAAAACATTTATATATTTGTTTTCAATGTAAAAGCTTATTTATATGGATCCATTTACCGTATGGTCTATTTAATATAAATTACGCTTCAGTTTAAAACAAAATAAATGAAACCATCAATTCAAATATTAAACTGTTTTAATATTATAATCCAAACAGACATGATCCAACAAGAAATTAGAATACAAAAAATACAATCAACAGAGCAACCTTCACACGTGAAGATTATTATTACTTATAATTACAGTAGATATAAATTGTAACGTATTCTCTTCACTAATGAACATACAAGTCTCAATGCTCATTAATTATTCCTTTGGCAGATAAAGATTGCTCATCAAATGGGGATCCAGTTGGCAAACACACAAGCAATTTCATCTTCTCCTTGAACGATAAAGTGTAACCATTGCCACACTTGTACATAAAAATAAATTCAACGACCTGAGAAAAATTGAGAATAACCTCAAGGAAGGGAATTGGAGCCGCTGTTGGTTTCAAACTCTTGATTAGTATCTTTCCATGCACTGGAAATTTCATTTTGCAAGATTCTGATTGCTTCTTCTTAAAAAACGCTATGCTGCTTCATGTTGTAGTCCACAGCTATGGCAACATGTTTTCTCTTTCGCTTCAGCTACAACTGAAAATATATATAGTACGCATAATTGAGAAAATCTTGTTAGACCCTATAACCAATTATAAGTATCGACATCCTTCGCCTAAAACACATCTTTGAATTTTTTTGTCGCACCGTAGCTCGCTGATAACTGAGGCTCCGGCCCAATGTGTAAGCTTGGGTCTCCTCTCATTAGAGTCTTATCTGCTCCGTCTATCCCAGAAGTTTGTTGTCCGTTCTAATCTTTCTAACCCCTAACACTTCTAACTCAACCTTTTCCTTTATAAAATAATTTCATTAACCTTTAGAATTTTCTGTTTTTATTATAAGTTTATTGTACATAGAATTTTATATAACCGGAGAAAATATCCAAGTAAAATTGTTCTTCTTACTCGAGAAACCTGTTTGAATTCTATATATCTATGTTAGAATCTGTAACAACGTTTCGAGTGCAATCAAGGTCAAAAATAATCATTGACATACATATATATTATATGCCTCTCTGCTTGCTATATCATCCAGGAGTCTGCCAATAACGGTTGAAGCTACAACAATCTTAGGGTCATTGGAGATCCATTCAAGACCTGCTTGTTAGCAATATCTCCCATGACAAGGAAAGAAATTACTTCGACCAATTTATAATTACTAGTCACTAGTGAAATCTTCAAATACTCCTCCATTGTTGCAACATAGTCTTGATTGCACCACTTGACTTCAACAATGTAACCTTGGACTACCCTCTTCATCTGATACACATAAATACATTCAATGCAAGGGCGCCTTTATTAATAATTATCTAATAAAGGGTCGCGTACGTTACCTCTTGTATTGCATAATCCGTACGATATGAACTTCCTTTCTTGGACGTCTGCATCTCAGTTTCTCTGTAAACGTCTACAAGTTCTTGATAAATGTCATCTCAGGTTCAATTAACTTCTTTTTCCACGTTGTTCTATTAAGAGCATTTTTTTTTTTTTGGGTCTTCATAGATAATTAAGGTGTTGTAGTGGATAATCCAAGGTAATTTGTAGTATAATAGGTACATATTTCATATGGGGGCAAAAATTAGGTAAGAATCTAACTCGTCACATAGAATACTAAACCATTGTTGTCCTAGAAGATAATTGCGTGGAAACATCTGCTTTTGTGCATAACAAATTAACATGACAAAGACAGAAATCAATTGAAGCGTGCTAGAAATAGCTTCTCAAGAAACATACGTCTTTTCCTGTTCAAAAATATAATCGCTAAAATTAATTTCTTCAGATCAATTAGATGTCTGAGGAGTGACGCCAGAGAAATGAAATTAGATCTCAACATATGACATATGCAATGAATGATTACAATAACTCAAATTCCTGCCCTTGACCATAATAACATTTTCGAGTGATTTCGAAGCCCGTGTGAATCGATGACGTTACATTTACTGATATTTTAAACAAACAGAAACCGAGTACCCATTGTTGATTAGCAGCACTATACAATTTTGGGCCGAAGCTAGCTAATTTGCTATCAAAGAATTAATGGTCGGCCTAATCCTCTGCCCCAGCCTGGATGGCAACAGCCTGTTGCCAAGTTTCAACAGATGCAGAGTTCGTGTGGTTGAGCTCCAGGTCTTTTTGTGCTTATTGCAAGGTTCATCAATGATCAGTTGTTATTGTTTCATTGTACAGAATTCAATTATTAAGGAAACGGCTCAACTCTAACTTCCTGGATAGCGCAATCACTCGATACTGAATTTCAACTGGCCTTGCTTTGCGTGTCCGTCGCCTTGTTTTCATTTTTCTTCCTCTTGATATCTTTTCTTTATTCGGAAATCTTTCACGTTATCATTTCAATCTGCTAATCGAGCTAAGCAAGATTAATTATCATCTCGTTTATGATTAGGATGAACGAAGAAAAGAATAATTTATCTATTCAATAATTATTTATTTAGATAACCAGTAATCATGAGCGCAGTTGCCCATAACATTAATTATTACATATGAAGTTAATGTTCCGCGTCGATCCTATGGTTTAGCGAAATTTCAAATGATATCCCATGGTTTAAAAATCTTACAAGCCTCTTCATCATCAATCAAAGTTAAACATAATATTTGCATGTTAACTTTAACTGAAGTAATTAAAATACCTTAAAATACTGATTTAGAGAAAAAAAAATCTTTAAAATTAAATATAAATTTGAAATAACCAAAATTAATTTATTATATAAGCAATTAAAAAAAAGTCAAATACGTTATTCGTTGTCATTGTATTCAATTTATATTATTTTTAAGGATTTTTTTCCTCAGGTTTACATTTTAGGATATTTCAATCACTCCAATAAATTTAAAATGCATATTAACTTTAGTGTTTGGTCTTCTGGTTGTGGTGTTAGGGTTTTGGTGGGGGTGGGGCGCGCCGAGGCGTGAGTTTTGGTTAGGGGTTGGTGGGGTGTGGGAGTGTGGGTGGGCCATGAGCCTTAGGGATGGTAAAATGACCGGCCGAGTCCGGGGCCCCGATGTGACCCGTGTTTTAAGGGCGGGTCTTGACCCTTTTTCTTTTTAATTTAGGGGCGAGTTTAGGTCCCCAAAATTATTGACCCATTCAGGGCAGGTCCGGGCTTGGGTCCACCCTCCAGCCCCTTTTGACCGGTCCCGCCCCGCACAGTATTAGATATATATGAAAAAAATAAAGTATTTAAACTTATATATAATTTTTAGGGGTGATTGTGATAAATTATAATATTTTAGAATACCATATAATTTTACCAGACTATGTGATAAATTATAATATTTTAGAATACCATATAATTTTACCAGACTATAGCATCAGTCATCAAATTTTTCTTCAATTCCCATGTTTTATTATATATTTATGATAGCAGGTTTGTTTTTTTCTTGCATGTTTATTATTATTTTTTTTTTTGAAAAATTGAAAAAATGGATATAATTAGGGGCCTTAGTTAAATATGATGCAAAAAGACAAAAAAACAAAGTTAAAACAAGCAACCTGACAAAACGCTCGACAAAACTCGACAAACTCGACAAAACTCGATAAAGCTCGACACAAGCTTTCATCCAACATGTCGAGTGTCAGATACATGGTTCGAGACATCTATATGTTGGTTTTTACATATCCGACACTCGACATATCGGATGAAAGCTTGTGTCGAGTGTCGGATGATGCATCCGACACTCAATGTCTTCGAAAATAGACTGATATCAAGTGTTGATTGTGAATAGACACGATTTGACATGTAAGTGTCGGGTGTCGAGTGTCGAGAAATCCGACACTTGAAAAATTACGTTTCTCGGTAGTTTCAGCCAATTTTTTTATTAATTATTCTGCATTTCAGTATTTAATTTCTCGTTGTTTGAATCAACTTTTGGATTTGCGTTTGTTGCAGCTCTGCTCTTTCTTCTGCATTTCATTCTCCTCTGCTCTTTGCTCTTTCTCTGCTCTCTCTGGCAATCTGATTTGGACAATTAGTTGGAACTCTTGCGTTTGTTGCAACTCCTCTACTCTCTGCTCTCTCTTCTGTAGATTTCTAAGCTATTTCCAGGTAATTTACATCTTTCACTTTTCCTTTTCTATTCCATCTAGTTGTTAGGATAATCCATGTGCATGTAATTATAGATGTGATTTTTGCAGGTAAACAATGTCTTCACAATCACAACAAGAATGGGGATGTCAAATTCCCTAAATCATAGTGGTGATTTAAACATGGATAAAGATTCTGAAGATGTTGCTATATCCACTAGTAAGAGATGGCTAGAAGATGATGATGATGAATTGTCTCAACATAGTAAAAAGTTTAGGACAACATCACAAGTTTGGCAACATTTTACAAAGTTAGTTATTGATAGGTAATGAGTCAAGTGAATTTGTTGCAAATTTACCAGATCCAGGAGGTGTTAGTGTTACAGGAGATGGTGTATCAAGTGAGTTTGATATTGAATATAAAAAATTTAAAGAAAGCACTAATATGAGATTGCAAAAGAAGTCTAAGCTTGATATTTATATGGAGAATCATGTAGTTAATGGTCCTGACTTTGATGTTTTGCTTTGGTGGAAGATGAATAAAAGTAAGTTTCCTGTATTGTCCACTATTGCTAGAGATGTTTTGGCTATCCCAGTATCCATAGTTCCATCTGAATCCGCTTTTAGCACAAGTGGTAGAGTTTTGAGTTCACATCGTAGTAGACTTCTTCCTGATACATTGGAGGCATTAATGTGTGCCCAAAATTGGTTATGGCTAAAAACTCGAGGTATAAGTTTCAATATACTATGTTTATTTTATTGATTATTATTACTTTTATTAAATTTCCTTATTTAGTTATTAATTTGGTTATTATATATTTCTAGGTGTAATTCCTCAAGAAGAGATGCTTGGAGAGGAAACATTGGATGATGAAGGAGGAAGTTCAATGACATCTTTGTGAGGTTGTTTCGTTGGAGTGTTAATTGTAGGAAGTTGATCTTGTGTGCTATCAACTTGTTGGTTTGGTTTCGTTAATTGGTATGTTTTTATTGTTGTCAGTTGTTTACTTCAATGTGTTTATTGTTATCGCCATTTACTTGTTGATTTTGTTTGTTCTTGACTTGGTATTGTTTGATGAATCATTATTTACCTGAAAATTTTAGATTTTGAATGGAATGATGGTTTTTTAGTTGTTGATTATTATATGTATGTATGATTTTAGTTTGAAGATATATTATCGTCAAACTTATTAAAAAATGGGCATAATTGTGTACTTCACATAGAATGGGGGTGGTTATGAAATTTTACAGGGGCGGAGCGGGACGGGGCAGGTCTGGATTCGCTCATTTATTTTCTGCCTTGCCCCGCCCCGCCCCAAGTGGGGGTGGGGCAAAAAATAAATGAGCGAGGCGAGGCTGGGAACTAGTTGCCCCGGACCCGCCCCGCCCCATTGCCAACCCTAGTGCGCCTTCTAAAATTCACAAACTCTCTCTGTACCCCTTTACTTTATATATGTTACAGTTAAAACCTTTATTTCAAAAAAAAAAAGAAAAGAAAATTGGATTTCTAGATTTTATCTTTCATTTTTTCCAATTATTAGCATGTCAAACTTATATTCATATAAAATAAATTATATATGTTTTTTGTACTATACCTTTATTTTTAATATATATTTCTATCAATTAGTGTAAAATTTAGTAAACATCATTAAAAAAATTATGTTTGATTTTTTTAATATATTTATTCATTCGTAGTCTTTTTGGACAAAAAAATAATGATTACTGTGAAAGAATGTCCTTCTTGGAAACAATTGCAAAGAGATATTTTGAAAGAAAACAATTATTGGTGCTTGCATATTCTCGACTTAGAATGCAAATTTTGGATTCTAATCTTAAGTTGGGATTATAAATAACTATGCTTATCATATCATTCATAGTGAGATAGTTACGTAACATTTTCCAAGTCAAAATACTCGTAAGTGGCAATAAGTTTATTTATTAGATAAATTATTAACTATTATAATTTTGCATTTTGATTTATTATATTAGGATTAATTTGCGGGATAATTAAGGTTCTTTATATATACCTCTTTTCTATGCATACTTTTTTTAATAATTTCCCTTGCACCATGAGGTTTATAAAAAAATAATTAATAATTTTAAAATATTAAAGGTATGCCCTCTTAGAAAAAACTCTTAGTCCGCCACTGTACATAAGGCAATCACATTTAGAGAACACCAATTTTATGACACAAATGTAGATAGATATGCAATTTGATGCCAAATGGAGAGGATCCGCCTTACATTTTACAATAAAACTATTAGGTTGACGTGTATGCCTATTTCATGTGCCACATTGGTTTGGCATCTTATGAAGAAAAGTTTGATTCAAATTAATTACCCAAAGTATCAAAACTATTCCTAATGTGATTAATATTAATATTCATATTGTTGACTAAAATACAACAGCTTTAATTAGGAGTCTCCTTAAAGAAAAGGATAACTTATTAGAATTCTAGTCTAATAGGAATAATGCATATGGACAATATACTATATTGTATTAGGACATTAATCACATATATAATCCTAGTTCACATTAGAATTATATGAGTTTGTATCCTATTATGCATTGATCCTAATTAGTATTCTTTTCAAAGTGGAATTCTTGCAACTAAAGGAATTCAAAGCTGAGTTGAATAGGAACCATATATATAGCAATCTACACATCTTTGGATCGCACACATTGATTCACATTCAAGGAGAGTAAGGGAGAGCGAGCTGCAGTGCGTCTTCTATCATTATTCATGTTTATGTGTGAAGCATTAAGCTTTGTTGAGAGTTAAAGGTTGTGTGAGAATTGAAGAGCTGAGTGCTTGCATGTGTCTCTTTTATTGTTATTCATGTTTATCTGTGAAATCGTTAAGCTTATGTTGAGACTTATAGGTTGTCTGAGACTTGAAGAGTTGAGTAGTTGCATGTGTCTATAACTGGGCAATTTATTATGTTATTCTTCACAATATTGTGTTAAATGCACAGTGATAATGGTTGTCTAGTGTCAGTGATGTTGTGTTCTTGAGAGAATAATTTATATAGACTAGGTGAGTGAAAGTAGAGAGTCTACCACTATAATAGGCCCTAGGACTTCAAGCTAAAAACAACATAGTGAATTACAGCTCTTTTTGCCCATGGTTATAGATTTTATAACCGAGCCACATAAAAACCTTTTGTGTCGATTTACTTTATAGTACTTTGTTATATTTTACATTACAATCCATCATCTTTAGATCTAACAAAAACGTTTATGTATTTGTTTTCAATGTAGAAGCTTCTTTATAAGGATCCATTTGCCGTATGGTCTATTCACTATAAATTACGCTTAGGTTTAAAACAAAATAAATGATATATAGCATCAATTCAAATATTAAAGTATTTTAATATTATAATCCACACAGACATGATCCAATAACAAGCCAGAATACAAATTATACAATCCACAGGGCAACCTTCACACGTGAAGATTATTATTACTTTTAATTGTGGTAGATATTTATTATAACGTATTCTCTTCACTGATGAACATACAAGTCTCAATGCTCCTTAATTATTCCTTTTTCGCAGATAAAGATTGCTCATCAAAGGAGGATCCGGTTGGCGAACACAGAAGCAATTTCATCTTCACCTTGAACGAAAAGGTGTAACCATCGTCATACTTGTACATAAAATCAGCGACCCGAGAAAATTTGAGAATGACCTCACGGAAGGGAATTGGAACCGCTTTTGGTTTCAGAAACTCTTGATTAGTATCTGTCCATTCACCGGAATTTCATTTTGCAAGAATATAATTGCTTCTTCTTCAGAAAGGCTATGCTGCTTCACGTAGCAGTCCACAGCTATGGCAACATGTTTTCTCTTTTGGTCCAGCTACAATTAAAAATATATATAATATGCATAATTGAGAAAATTTTGTTAGACCCTATAGCTAATTATAAGTATCGACATCGTTTACCTAAAATACATCTTTGAATTCTTTTGTCGCATCGCAGCTCGCTAATGAGTGAGACTCTGGCCTAATGTATAAGCTTGGGTCTCTTCTCATTCGATTCTTATCTGCTCTGTCTATCCCAGAAGTTTGTTGTTGGTTCTAATCTTTCTAACCCCTAACAGTTTTAAATCAAACTTTTCCTTTATAAAATAATTTCATTATCCTTTAGAATTTTTTGTTTTTATTATAAGTTAATTGTACATAGAATTTTATATAACCAGAGAAAATATCCAAGTAAAATTGTTATTCTTGCTCGAGAAACCTGTTTGAATTCTATGTATCTGTGTTAGAATCTATAGCAACGTTTCGAGTGCAATCAAGATCAAAAATAATCATTGACATACATATATATTATATACCTCTCTGCCTGCTATATCATCCAAGAGTCTGCCAATAACTGTTGAAGCTGCAACATTAATTTTAGGGTCATTGGAGATCCATTCAAAGACCTACTTAAGTCATATTTGACTTTTTTTTTTAATTTGTTCATACAACAAAATTTGACACAATTTGTTAATCAAATTTTAATAATTAATTTTATATAATTTAATAATTAAGATATTTGATGAGTTATCATTGTTAAAGTAGAACACAAATGATTGAAAACATTAGTCTTAAATTCTTAACTTATGTATTATAGTAATAACATTAATAATATAATAATAAAACTTAGATATATTTTACGTCTTTGTAAATTTTCATGTGGTATAATAAGGAGTCGTTTCAAATGTATTATTTAGCTTAAGTCATATGGGGGACAATTACAATTCACAAACTGCCGAGCAGTTAATTTATTGAGTAAATTTTTAATGATATGACAAACAAAGTGTCATGTACTGTATGGATCATGAAATGATGTAGTAAGTTATTATATCATTAGTACATCTACTTGATAATTATATATTAATTGAATACATATAATTTGAATTACAAAATTTAGAATACAATTTGGAATGGGTCTCAATATTTTAATTTGTTTGATTGTTTGATTATTGAGTTATTAGAATTTCCTATCTTTATCTAAACTCTTGAGCTTAATTCTCTTCGAATGAGAGATTAGTTTCCCTAATAATTTTACCTCCACAATTTCCACTTTAGTGGTTTGAAAGATGTCTAATTCTAATTTTTAAGATTTGGACAAGATAGTAATGTTGACGTGAAAATAAAAACTAAAACAACGTAAACTAGACACATCCAATCATGTATTTTCTTAAATGATAATGCAAGAAAATGAACGAAATTTGAGCGGTTCTGTAAGTTCATCTCTCACGTTATGTTTACAATGTAATCGCGTTTAAATTTAAAAATTTGACTTTTTTATGTAATTAATTTCTTGTCATGATTATTACTTTCGCATTCCAATGAATTATGATTTTTATATTCAAAAGTCTCAATCATCCTTCAAATAGTTTATGGAAGATATCAATGTCCCAAAATTATTAATGGAGTAATTTTGATCATGCAATTGACTTGCTCAAATATCATAGCAGTTTCTTTATGGTTTCGATATCACAATTATGAATTGATTATTTTATAATACATTAACATACATGATATTTAATCATTTAAAATATACAGTCAACTTATATATTTCAAAATTAAAATCAAACATATTAAATATCACAATTTTCTTGACACAACTATTTTTCACTAAAGTAAATAACAAAAATTAAAACATCCAAGTTCTGATACGGAAGACATGGACGGTGTTGTATTTCCAAATGCAGACATACATGTCTAATAGAATTTAATTACAAAATCATCAATAAAAGTTAACTAATAAGTGACAGATAAAATAGAAAATAAAATTTCTCAAATTCTCCAAGTAATACAACTTCATGACTAATAATATGTAATCTTCTCAAAACTTATTCCAAATTTTACATCTCAAATCATGTTGATTTTGTTAATGATTGATAAGTGGATAGTACAATAATTTGATGAAATGACCGAGATACTTAAGTGAATGTCAAATCATTTATGATGAAATTTAATAGCATAAAAAAGATTTTCATTTCCTGCTCGTCTTTCAAAAGTAGCCAGTTGCTGCAAATTAACTACAAAGCTTTTGCCACTTTTCATTTATGAACTGGTAATAAATCCACCTTATCCGTCAACTAAGAGGAAGGGGAGTGAAAAGTGTACTACCTAAAATTTTCGTGAGATTTTACAAAGGCAAGTTGTATTATAGTGTTGGGAATAATTACAATAAATCTAAATAATATAATAAAACAACAACACATTCAAGAAATAATAAAATCAAAATTAGATGAACACGACAATAAATTAAAGAAATAGAACAAATAAAGAGATAAAGTAAGAAATATATGGTATGAACACTTAAAAGACATGTTAAAGATATTATCTTAAAGCTAAAGAGTCCTCCCTTCGTGTGGGTAAAATCAGTATTTATGGGTTTCAAGATACAACCCAATGCTCACAACCTATATGCTTGATGAGTACAATCATCGAAAAAAAATAACTTGTCTCCATGTGTCGCAGTTGCTCAAAAACATAGAAAATACTGAAGTATGTTATTATTGTTACTAGAACCTTTGAGACTCCTTTATATTTATATAGTAGTATCCTAACTTAGGTAACTTACAAATTAAATCTCTTGTAACTCCTAAGCCATACTATTCTTAATAAAAATTGTACATTACAAATAATAAGTTTTGTAACTCATGTTTTAATTATATTTGTAACTCATAAAATTAATCTCAAATTAAATTTTGTAACTCATTATATAAATATTTATTTTAAACCTTTTATCTCTAACAAATAGTCATTTGCCAACGTTATCAGTCAATTATTATAAATGACCACTTCAATAGCAAATGGTAATTGGGGTCATCTATTTGGGACTCGTATATGTTTAACATGCTTTTTAGCTATCAAATTTGTAAAGTGTAAATGTAGCCTCCAATTTAAAAATTCAGTGAATGATAGGGCGAGAGATTTTTTAGTTATTAAAAAAAAGGTAATTAGCTAATACATAAGCAAATCACATTTAGTAACGCAAATCACTACTAGAATTTTTTTCATGCTTGTCATATAACTTTTTAAATATTTGAGTGTTTTTTGTAATTCTGACAATTCCATTTTATTTGTGAGATGATCAATGTACAAACTTGTCATATTGAAAAAATTGGGACAAATATATAAAAGCAATAAAAAGCCCTCTTTCTCTTTCGTTCTTTGTTTCCCTCTTATTCTATTTCACTTTCTCTCTCCCTCTTTGCCCTCTTTGCCCTAGCTTAATGAAAAAATTTTTCCCTCTCTTTCGAATACTTACACTCAAAATTGATAATCTCCTTCTTTCGATTTCATTTTCCCTCTTCACTATCCATCTCCAACTTTCCCCAAGCTTGCTACCAGTCTGCCACTGGTATTGTTTAACCACACGTCACCCATCACCATCTATATGAAGAGGATCTCTAATTGCTGATTGTCTTGCTTCACGGGTCTATTTCTGCCAGAATCCATCATTATCCACCACATAGATGCCCTTAAGCCGCCACCTTCCTTCGCCATGGAGACTAGAGAAATTCGACGAGTTGGATATCACCTCTACCCTTGTTCAATCCTTCTTTGGCCGATCTATAAAGCCTTGGAGAGTTGGTCGCGTTTTGCTCACTGCACAAGGCCCTATAGTGATTTTTCCACGGAAAGTATTGATGTGGTCCACAAGGTTCTAATCGCAACAGTTTGGTCCTTATACATTATTTTGGTCTTATTATTTTGAAAAATTTTGACTGAAACCCATTTTGCTATTTACATTAGTTTGTTCCTTATAGATTATATTGTTTGATCCTATTGTTATCGGTGATTTTTGTTATTATGTTTGTTCGGTATCTATTGTTATTATTATCTTTTTTTTTTCTGTGATTCGGCTAGTTTTTCACTGCACAAATTATATTGGCTAATCGATGTTATTTTTGTTTTTCAAAATAAAAAAGATTATAGAGTTCTTATTTAGGAAGAGGAAAAATGATGTAAATTGAAATTGTATTTGGAAATTGTTGGGGAGAGAAAAAGTGATAAAAAATTGAAAGGAAAAAGATATCGATATTGTGTATTGTTCTGTACCTACCTTCACTAATTGCAATTTGAATATATAGTATGGAATTTGTAGATATTGTGATTGATTTTGGCCTTTGTTATGTGGTTAATGATGGTGCAGGTGCAGGACAGCTTTATGGCTTTCTTGATTAAGGAAATTAAGTTCAGACTTTGTTGTTTGTATTTTGCTTTAAACCACATTGTATTTGAGGTTTTTAACTAGGCTTCTAAGCATAGAGAAGGATTGGGATTTGCATTTGTTGCCTATTCACTCCAAATCTAGGTGAGTGTTTAAATAATGTTACTTTTGGTTGCCATAGTTCATGTTTTGACAAGTTTCCTTTTGTTTAATAGTTTTTTCTCTGCTTTTATGTTTTAAATGTGCTGGTTGTGTTCTATTCTTATGAACTATTTTAATGTTTCTTAATGATTCAAAGCAGCAAAATTCCTAGTAACATTAACTTTTTATTTTATTTTCTTGCATATTCTATTTGATGTTTCTATAGCACTCTTTGGATATGGACAAATTAAATTATTGGTTGTGTTAAAAGTTGTGTTTGTGATAGATGTTAAGGCCGCTAATGGATGCTTATGGATGAAATTGATGGCCAAACGTCCTGGGGCTTTTTAATTTTAGCAAGTTTTTAAAATAATTTTGATCATCTCTGGATATGTTTAAGATATTTAAACAAGATTCACTTGACACAATTAAAATAAATAATGTTTTGTGTGTTTGATAGGTTACTCAATTTATTTACAAGTTGCTTAAAACTGTTAAATATATTTGTATGAACTAATATCATATGAATTAAATTAATAAATAATTGTCACACATAGCATTTAAAATGTTAAACATCTAGAATTTTTTTTGATTTAATTAAATAATAAAAAATCTTTCATTTTGAGCATTGGACAATTAAATTGCTCTTAATTTTGATATAATTTTTTGTATTTATTTTGAGTAGAGAATTCTGGATTCATTTTATTTGTCATCAATCACAACAATTAGCTTGCTTGCTTGTTTGGTTGCTTAGAAATAAAGGAATGTCACATTAAAGGAAGGAAAATTGAAAGGAAAATTAAGTTTACAGGAACTTGTATGTTATTTTTACAATTCATATCAAATGTTGAATGCGAATCTGTTTGTTTTTAGATTAAGGAACGATGCCGACCTTATTGTCTTGTTAGATAGAGAAAGCAAACTTCTGCATGGTTTCTTGATAGAGCCCGAGAGAAAACACATGAGATAAGAGTTCAAAATTGCAATAATTAATTGAATTACTAAATTATAATATTAATGTTAGAAGGTCAGATGATACGAATGGACATTTATTTTATAATTTGTGTTGTGGCTATCTTTTTCACATTTTATTTTTATTCTTAGGTGCAGAAAAAGATAGCTACATCACACTTTGATGCTAGCATCTCATCTTTTTTATCCTAATTGAGGTCACATTTTAATGGTTTCCATGACTTTTCATGTCCAACTAGCAAATCTTATTGTTCACATGACTTTGTAGCAAAAAATCATTTAACTTAGCAAGGATTCAATTCAATTTTCTGGGCCAAAACTGTAGGAAGGCAGGTCAATGACTTCAATCTTTGTTTCATCAATTATTGTGTGGATTGTATTATGGTTCGAGTTTTATGAATTGACTTCTTGAGTTTCCAGAGCAGGCCACTTTAAATTAAGCTTTTTTGTATCCAAAATCATTTTTTTTTTTCAAAAGTCCAACTATTTCACAACTTCTCTATTTTGCTCTGCTCATTTTATCAAAGGCATCATTTAAACTTACACATATAATTAGCATGTTGTAGTATTTGAAGTTTAGGGAAAGATTTAGGAAAAGAGGGGTTAAAATACATTCTTGGGGGTTTCGAGTTTGAGCAAAATAATTACAAAAGCATTTAGTTTTATATAAATTATATATAATTGAAATTTTTAGGAATTATTTTAGCTTCTCTCTGTCAATCCAGGCATAATGTGAACTGGTGATTTCTTTTTGGGTTTTCAAATCTGATTCATGCCTTTTCTGACTTGCCTTGGGATCCTAATGTCATAACGCAAAATAATTACTTGGGTTAACAGTATTATTGTCTACATGTGGGAGTTTGAATCTGAATCTGTCTTTGTTAATATATATTTATTGCCTTTTTCATTGTAGGATGCTCTCCTTGCCAACATAGCTGAATATGAGAAGCAGATTGAATTGGCTAGTGAGTTATTTTTATTATACTTAGACTTGTTTTTATTGCTCTTATATTCTATTCATTGCATCTTGTAGGTTTGAATTGATAGAGAAAAGATTGGCGAAGTGATTGATAAAACAAGAAGGGAACTGCAAGTTAAGGGCAAAGTATTGAGGGCTTCATCAAGAATTTGGCTAGTGAGTTGTTTTTAGTATGCTTATACTTGAACTACTCTTGGTAACTTTTGCCACTTTGGGGAATATAAGTTGCACCCTAGTTGTATTGGATAAGTAATACACAAATTTTTATAAGTTAGTTTTAATGTTGTTTAGGCATTGGTTATTGTTTACTAAGTTATTGAACAATATTGTTTATACTTAGTGAATAAATGCTTTATGAATTGTTTTGATTACTATTTTAATCACTTTAATAAATTTATTTTATTGGTTTCCTGTAATGTAAAATAAATTTGATTTACCAATATGGTTTATTTTGGAAATTAGGTTAATAATATTCAAAATTTTGCATTTCTGAAATTTTGTACAAACTTTTTTTTTATTTATAAATTTAATACTTGGGGCTTTCAAAGCTATCAAGTAATATATATATATATATATATATATATATTAAATTGTTTATTATCATACTCGTGGGTTTTTAAGTGACATGTATCTATGATATCATACTTGTGGGTTTGGCCGATTCATAAATATAGAATATTTGTCAGTGTCATATTTGTGTGCTAAGAAACTCACAATTATCACATACTTGTAAGCTAACAGCCCACAAGAATCAACATTTTTCTTGTAGTGAATTTTATCACATATATAGATAGATATACAATTTGATGTCAAATGGTGAGGATCTACCTTACACTTTGTAAGTTTTGAAGCTACAGTCGTAGTTACATAAAACAGAACTATAGCAATTAAATCAAATGTAACAAAACATAAGTAAAATTGCACAAAAAAGATTAACGTGGTTCAGCTATAACCAGCCTACGTCCACGGGCAACCAAGTTGCAATATTCAGTATGATGTTCAGGTTTACAAGGACTAGAGCTTTACAGTTGATGAACTCTCTACTCACTCACATTCACCCATCCTATATAAACAACCTTCTAATATCCTAGAATTCCATTCATAGCAAACCAACTTCTATCCTTACTGCACTTCCCAGAATTTGAGTTCCTCTAAAATTGTATTTCAAGTTCCCAATGAGAGAAACCCACTTTTCTAGCTAATCACAAACATGATAAGTAAAAATACGACTTGACAACTCAAGCTAAACTTATATAGCTTGCACAAAAATGTTATTAAACATTGACAAAATACTTCTAGTTACACACAACTTGTCCAGTAAACTCTCCTTATTGAATGAGGATTCTTCAAGATCTTTCCTCATAATAATTATCCTACAAATCTCACATATAGGAAAGATAAATCACATTAGGATATTGAATAAATCAACAATATAAATCCATTCCTAAAGTGAGATAAAATTAATACTTTCCTAAAGTAAATCCAAATCTTGGAAGCCATATCCAGTTAAGTTGCACATAACTGAATCAATTCAAAACAAGAAAGTAAAATAAAATATTGCAAGATTTGCTTTCTCTCAAAATGTCAACACATCAATGCCACATAGAGTCACAAGGACATATGGCAGTCCACAGGGCATTGTCTTAATAATCTCCCTTTTTGACATTTTGTGAGAAAAACACAAACTAAAATAGCTTGCATAAAATCAGTTAGTAATATCATGACTATAACAGGGAAACAAATCAGAATTGCATTAAAGTAGTTACAAAAATATAACTTGCAAAACAACTTTGGTCAGTTAACTTTAGCAAAGTTCATATAGACCGAGCAAACACAAATAAGCAACTAAGGTCAAAACAATAAATAAAATAAATAGTATCTTCTCCCCTTAAGGTCAGTACTCCCCCTAAGTCCAAAAACATAAAAACAAAAAAGTCCATCCAGCAGAAGGTGAACCAATAACCAAACTTTGCAAATTCTCCTCAAATTATGTTTTGCTTTTTCTATTCCCTATTTTTTCTTCATAAAGTGCCAAAGAGCACTACTTTTGTTGTCTAGTAGACCTTCTAGGTAAGAAGCCTGGCTTGAGAAAACCATCCCTTGTCTATGGCCTCTGTCTTGTGGAAGGTGCCGGTGGTGAAGAGATTGAAGTAGACTGCTCGGATGAACTGGCTCTCACTACGGCTAGAGTTTCAACTATTTCCTTAGCTTGTTGAGCTGCAACTTCTGGCTTAAGAAAAGACAAATGTAGCAATGAGGCTGCTGCAGTAACTAGTGGAGAAGCATGCTTGTCAGTTGAAGTGCAAAAGGAATGATGAGATGCTGTAGCGAATTGTGCTAGAGAGGGAACTGGTTCGCTATAGGTTGAGAGATTGGAGCCATTAGATCAGCCATAGAGGGTTCAGTTGGAAAAATGGGAGGTATAATATCAACTTGAATTGAAGTAGAAATTTCTATAGTTGAAATAGGAACTGAAGTAGGTGATGGTGATGTAATTGATGCAAGAACTATGTTTGTGACAGTTGCAGTTGTGAAAACTAAAACTGGAGTTTCTACAACTGGAATTTTAGTATCAACAGCATGAATTTCTTATGATTCTTGTTGTGTGGCTAATTGAATAGGAATGACTGGTGGTGGCATAGCAGGCGAATGGCTTATGTTAACTCCAAAAGTAGAAGACCTGTAGTAGCTGAAACTTGTCCTGCTCAAAAGAATCTTGCAAAATGCTTTAATAAAAATTCGTGATGAGCTTGCACTTTTGTATCATTCTCTTTTTGCTACTTCATGAGCTTCTACTAATTAATCAAAATTTGCTGTTGTTGCTACAAAACTGAAGCGAGAGTGTTAGACAAATTTTGCAAGGTATCCTATACAAAATCTAGTGATTGCTTAGTGGTCATCCTAACCTTTTTTGGAGTAGGTTCAACTTCCTCTCATTCTTCTGCTTCAGGATCAACTTTATGATCTTCCTCATCATCCTTTCTTTGTTGTCCCCTCACTCTTTTCATGAAACCTCTAGTGATAGGAGACTCTAGAGGTTCTCTCACATCATCAGTCTTAAGCTCAATTCATTTTTCATTAAAATTCCTATTATAAGACAAGGAAAAATGAAATCTAGTGATTTCAGAGTGGCTTTTGGCAGCAGCAACTCTGTAATCATAAATCCACATTCCCAAATTAATGCTTTTATTCTTCCTTAACTAGTATAAAAACTTAGCTCTATCAAGGCTAATAGCTATTGAATGTAAGGTTGAGGTCCGGTTATATCTAGCAATCTTATTCAAGATTCTATACCTAGGCAACAATTGAGATTATGTAGTCTATTCTTATCCCTTAATGGTACAGCCAGCAAGCTCTTTCTAGACAGCATTTTTTGTGATTTCAAAGCATAGATATCATGATTAACACACCTATTTATCTCTAGAAAATCATTGATAACATTTAGAGAAAAATGAATATCTTTTCCTCTACAATAAACTAGATGATATCTAACATGTAAAGCATCATTAATTTCATCTGCCATATTAGCATAAAACTCTCTAATTAAAGAAGTAATAAGGAGTTGAAGTTGAGTTACTGATTTACTCCATTGCTTGTCTTGAAGTAGAGCATCAAAAGAGTATCAGGCAAATGATTCTACCTTGACAAATCGTTCCTTCCAGAGTTCCCTTGCCACAATGTAGTCATTATATCTTTCTTTGATTTCTTTAGAGGCAAACTTGCCTTCGATGGGATTAAATTCCTCAAGAACATCAAACTCATTCACACACATCTCAAAATCTTCACTCTTAGCTGGATCATCATGATTAGACGCCTCTAATTCTTCATCATTCTAGGCCTTTTAGGCTTTCGCATCATCATTCGAATCTTGATCATGCCTGGTGAAGGATTGGCATTGTCTTGGGTTTCTGGTTAAGTCGATGGTGACCCCTCTAGTGGTGCTTCTTGCGATGGTGAGTGTAAAAGAGAATCGTGCAGGGTTAGTTGCATTGTCTTTGACTGAGATCAAAGTTTTGGTGCCATTTGAGTGAACTAAAATTGTAATATAAACAAAGCCTAGCAGAAACAAATTTGAGTTGAACTTGATAAGGGGAAAACAAGAAAATAAAGGAAATAAAAGATAATGTTCTTTTAAACCAAGAATCAGAAAAAAATTAGGATAACACAATTACAAGACTCCCTCTCAAACTATGATTTTAATTTTCAAAAAAAAAAATTCTCAAGAAACTAAATCACAAAAGTTTAGGCATTTAATGAATTAAAAGTAATGGTTAAGTGCTGATAAGTCTCGCCACTTTCAACAATATTTTAAATTCAACCCTGTTTGCTGATGTATCAACCTTGTACACATATAACTCATTCAATCAAGTACACAGCTAAGTCAGACAAAAATTAAAATAACAATCATGCATAACATAACCACACTTGTTATCTCAAATGTGACTAAAATATCCTGACATCATGTAGTTTATTTTAATAGAGCATTTTTAGAGCTACACAAATATTCTATAAATCAAATTAAGACTTCTACATTATCACATAAATCAGATTTCAATTAAGTGATCAATCTTAGCATATCTCCGAAATACACAGAAATTAATCTCAATTGAAATTAAACATAAATACAATAGCTTTCACATATGCATGGTGGTAGCATTTTTCATGTTAAATGGGTAATCTAAGCATATTTCTCAAATACACATGAATTACTTTCAACATATATGGCTTTCACTTAACACATACAGGTAGCCCTTTTGGTATTTACAATAAAGTTTTATCAAATAAAAACAACAATGAAGAGCACTGGATATAAATGCAAAGTTAAAAGAAAATTCATGATGTTTCAGATATCTTATATGTGACTAAGGCAGTGTTCATTCATGTAACTGATACACACCAATAGCCTTTCTTAGCTTTTCAAATCTTGATGAGTCTAGTGCCTTGGTAAACAAATCAGCTAATTGATTTTTAGTTGAAACATGCTCAATGTGGACTGTTCTAGATTCAACTAACTCTCTAATGAAATAATTCCTAATGTTTATGTGTTTAGTTCTTCAGTGTTTACAGGATTTTTGGAGATGTTAAATGCACTTTGTTATTACAAAATATTGTCGTGGATTCTTGTAAGATACCATAGTCTTCCAACATTTGTTTCATCCATAACAATTGAGTATAGCAGCTATGTACTCAGCCTCAGTAGCAGAAACTGAAATTGAGTTTTATTTCTTGTTGTGCCAAGACACCAGGTTATTTCCAAGATAAAGCACCCTCCTAGGGTACTCTTTTCATCATCCACATTGCCAACCCAATCAGCATCACTATAACCTATAGGAGATAAATTTATATCTTTAGAAAACCAAATTTCATATTCTGTAGTCCCTTGAACATACTTGATTATCCTCTTGACTACTGCCATATGTAGTTCTTTTGGACATGACTAGAATCGTGTACACAGACCTACACTGAAACTGATATTAGATCTGCTTGTTGTAAGATATAGAAGGCCTCCAATAGTGCTTCTATATAGACTCTGATCAACATCATTTCCAGCTTTATCCTTTGACAATTTGAGATTGGTAGCAATAGGTGTTCTGATAGCTTTGCTCTTGTCCATTTCAAATATTTTTACTAAGTTCTTTGCATACTTAGTTTGAGAGATAAAAATGCCATCATCAAGCTGTTTTACTTGAAGTCCAAGGAAAAAGGTTAGATCACCTACCATACTCATCTCAAATTCTCCTAGCAGGAGCTCAACAAACTCATTAGTTTTATCATCAAGTGTAGAACCAAACACTATACTATCAACATAGATTTGAGCCACAATAATATACTTAGATGCATGTTTTATGAACAAGGTTTTGTCATTGTTGGCTTTATATATCCTTTACCAAGGCGAAAGGTTGTAAGCCTTTCATACCAAGCTCTTAGAGCTTGTTTCAGACCATACAGAGCCTTTTTCAGTTTGTAAATTTAAGTGGGATGCTTAGGATCAACAAAAGCTTCCCCATTTAAAATACCATTTAGAAAAGTTGTTTTAACATCCATTTGAAAGAGTTTAAAGTTTAACAGACATGCAATAGCAAGCAGTAGCCTAATAGATTCTAACCTAGTCACTGGTGCAAAGGTTTCATAAACATCTATTCCTTCAATTTGTCTAAACCCTTGAGAAACTAATCTAGCCTTTCCTAATCACTTGCCCATTTTCATCACTTTTATTCTTAAAAATCCATTTAGTTCCAATAATATTAGTGTTTTCAAGTCTGCGAACTAAAGTCCACACTTGATTTCTTTCAAATTGATTCAGCCCATGTTGCATGGCTTAGATCCAAGCTTCTTCCTTAAGGGCATCATTCATAGATTTAGGTTCTACAAGTGATACATAGCCAAAAAAATTCACCTAATTTCTTGCCTTACTTCTGGTTTTAAATCCACCTTTTGGACTTCCAATGACAGAGGTGGTAGGATGTGCTTTTTGAATCTAGGTTAGAGGATCCCTGATCTTGTCATCAATTCTAATTTCATCTCTACTCAAATCAATACTGTTAAACATTGTAGTCTCATCGGTCTTAACTTCTGTAGTTTCCTTCTGTATGACCGGTTTTGTGTTTTTTGTAAAATTTGTTCCAATTCTAATAGCAGATTCACCAAGACTCTCTATTGCTTCTTCATGTGAGAATTTTGCAAGATCATCACAATCATCAAACGTAACGTTAGTAGATTCCATAACATTTTCAGTTCTGATGTTATAAATCCTATATACTTTGCTATTCAATGAATAACCAATAAAAACACCATCATCATTTTTGGCATCAAATTTGCCAAGTTGTTCTATGTCATTAAGCATATAACATTTGTAACCAAATACATGGAAATATTTGAGGTTCGGCTTTCTCCCTTTCAACAGCTCATAAGGTGTTTGATAGGTTCATGGCCTTAAGAAGACTCTGTTGATGATGTAGCAAGTTGTATTGATTGCTTCTACTTAAAGCCTATTTGTAAGCTTTTTGCTATTCAACATCACTCGAGCCATTTCTTGCAAGGTTCTGTTCTTCCTCTCCACTAGTCCATTATGTCCAGGTGTCTTTGGAGCAAAGAATTCATGAGTGATGCCATAGAGTTTGCAAGAATCAGCATAACTCTCATTTTCAAATCCTTTTCCATGATCCCTTCTCATTTTGATAATTCTTCAAATGTTTTTGTTTTGTTCATTTTCCAACCTGACACACGAGTTCCTAAATAGATTAAATGTATCAAATTTCTGTTTAACAAAATCTACCCGAATATACCTTGAATAGTCATCTGCACAAATAAAAACATACATTTTTCCTACAATGCTTTGAACTTGCATTGGACCTATGAGATCCATATGTGGTAGTTCAAGAATCCTTAAAGTATTAAGAAAAGAATTAGAAGCATGTGAACTTTTAATCTCCTGTGACACGACAAAGATTAGTCCAACCCAAACTTGATCCTTTTATTATTCGTGTCAAGAAGACTTAACCCAACCACGACCCGATTATTTGACGGGTGACCCATGGGTGATACGACATGATATACGAACACGATTAATAAACAGGTTATTTTCGTGTTGAACACGAATATGACCCATTTAACATGATTATAACACGTTTAAATATTTGACACGTTTATGACACGTTTTACAGGCACGATTACAACAAGCTTAAATGATTAACATAATTATGACACGACCTATTTTAGTATTTTTAAATTAAAAAAATAATAAGAAAATATTTAAAAGTCATCCATAATACAATAAAAAGTTCACTAAATAATAAATTTCATACAAACTTAAAATGCAATTTAGCTTCAGAAAAAAAATCCATCTTTTTAACTCTTAAGTAATCTATAAAAAAAATATGTAAAAAACATTAAGGGTAGCTCAAGATCATATCAAAATTAATATTAATATTAATAAAAATACAACCTTGAATTTAAATATCTAATAAACATATAATGAATTTTAAAATTAATTTGTATTTATAATTGTGTTAATCCGTGTTAGTCGTGTTGTTATATTTTATTAGTGTTAATCGTGTCATAAATAGGTTCGTATCATAAATAGGTTCGTGTCACCTACGGGTACAATCCATTAACCCAAACACGACCCAATTATTAAACGGGCTGAAAATTTCAACCTGCACACGACCCAAACACGATTAAGATAAACCCAAACCCACTAATTTTCGTGTTGTGTGCTGTCGAGTTCGCGGTTCGTGTCGAAAATTCCCATCCCTAACTAAAATCTTTCAAACTTAAGTACATGTGAAAAGAATAAAATTCTTGATACATCCTTCCTCAAAAACTAAATAGTCTTGAAATACAATACCAATTTATTTACAAATTATAGGATTTTGAAAATTTTTAGTTTAATAAAAAATGTATACAAATAATCATGTCAAAGATCACTATTATTATACAACTCTAGGTTATTAGGAATAATATATAATATAGATTAAACCTAAAATCATAAATTTTTTAGGAAAAATTCAAAAATGCCCCCAAGTTTCAATGTGTATTAGAAAATTGACTTTTGTCTCTAAAAATCTGTATGTCATGACCCTCTTTTAAGTGTTAAATATTATGGGACACAGTCAGACGTATCCGTCAGACAAGATCGGATACTATCAGATGTCGGACATGGTCATAGCATAAAAATTTTCAGGAAGATGGTTATTTATCAAAGAAGTTTTATAATTTGGGTTACTTTAGCAATTTTCACAATTTTTTTAAGTGTTTTGAGCCTAAAATCATAACAAGTCATCAAAAATCATTATTAAAAGATTTGAGCATGTAGAGACCAAGAATTCAATAAGAACTGTTACAAACAGTTTATAGATAGAAACACGTTAATTATAATATTATGATTTAAATATTAATCAAGAATCTCGTGTTAATTGGAAGGGTCTTGACAATTAACCTTTCTTATTAGCTTTAATAAGTAATTATATATGCGTCTGTGGATTTGAGATTTTGTTTTTTTTCTTATTTGCATAGAACATAAGCCAACAGGTACATCATTGTGGGTAAAAGCAATTCATAGAGAATGACTTGAGACTACTGCGAAATATTCAACTTAAACTATACAAAACAAGGGTAGTTTCCACACGCCAGCAACTCCTATGATTTTATCGAAATCTTACATAACATCCCATAGTTCCAAAACTACCATAAACCTTTTTACTTAACAGTTAAAATTAACATACATTATTAATTTTAATTGAATTAAAAAAAATAACTCTGAAATACTGAAGTTAAAAAAAAATCCTTAAAATAAGATAAATGGAAACAACTGATTGGAATAATGTTTTTGATAATTATTCTTAAAAATATTTAATAACTTATTTAATGAAATCTTAATCTTTTGCATTTATTTTTTATTTTTTTTGTGATTTTCTTTGGAATTAGTGTTTTAGGGTATTTTAATCACTTCAGTTCAAACTTAGTTATACATACATACATACATACATACATATATATATATATATACATATCTATATATATATACACACACACACACACACAGATATATATATATATATATATATATATATATATATATATGTTAACTTTGACTAATGATAGAAATGTTTGTAAGATTTTTGAAACCATATGATGTCATATGAGATTATGATAAATCATAGAAGAAGTGCATGGTATTGATCTTATAAATAATAATAAAGTTCATAGGTTTTTTTTTTTTTTATGATCATGGTCAAATCCAAATAATGATTAGTTAATACATTATAATATTGAATTTTCTGAAATAAAGAAAATTTAGGGTTTACTAATTATCTAAATGAATAAATTTTGAAATAGATTGCTTATTGTTTTCTTCTTTCAACCTAATTACCAATGACACGCGCGCATATATACACACACATACATACATACTAAAGATTTTTCTTAAATACATGTTATGATAAGATCAATTTTAGTGGGCAAATAATAGTAGAATTAGTGGGGAAAATAAAAAGGATTGATAGCAAAAGCACAAAATAACTCACATGGGTTAGCTTTTAGCCTCTAACCTATGTCCATGGACGATGATAAAAGAAGAATTTTACTATCAAAACAAGAGTATACAAAACTTAAGCTATAACTCTTAAACCCAAATTTTTAAATACAACCAAGACTCTGAGACTCAGACAAATAGTATTCTCTCTCACTTTGCTCTCTAATCTCTTGTGCTTGAATGGTTTGAGAGAGTTTGTAATCCGGACCCTTTGAGATTATATTATATCCGAACTCATAATGATGTCTGAAGGATTAATCAAATGGCTACAATTTGTCCCCTAAACCTGAAGTTACAGCCAGTGCGTAGCCTTCGCAAAAAGCTGCCCCACCGCAACACTTAATGCTCCAGAGGCATTAAATGACGTCGTTTCCTCTCCATTTTAAATCTAATATTTAATTGATAAATATTTTCTTATAATAATAACAATTATTATTAATATTATTAATGAATGCAATATACACTATATTAATGTTAAATAAGATCTATGAAAATTTGATTGCCGTGGAAAACTTTTTTATCATTATTTTTTTTACTATATCATATCACAACCTACACTAACCATTCTCAATGTATATATTCAATTAGTGTAACAAAGAAACTATAACAATATGAAATATATAGTATTCAAATCTACAACATGATTCTTTTCTTAATATAACATATTAAGTATCTGAACTCCTTGTTTTACTTGCATTTGCAAGTATTTACTTGATTATAAAAGTAACCTATAAAATAAACTTTCAATCGGTTAAAAATTAAAAAAAGTTATTAGTTATTGTAATTACATTCACAAGTTAAAGTACAATAACAAACAAAATAATTATCTTTATTGATATCAAATTGATGTGGATTTTTGTAATCGTAATTGCTTGTTGAAGAGCAATAAACAAAATAGAATAAAACAAAAATAAAAAAATTCAAGCCTTTATAAACAAAGAAATTACTTAAGATTAAAATATATTTCTCTACAGATTATTGAGCTTTGGAAATTTTTATTTCGACAGCAGAATATAAATAAAGAATCATGATATTATATAATATTTTGTCATATATTAGAGAACAATAAATTGATAACCACGAAACTAAAATAGAAAAGGTTGCCCATTTGTTAATAGGATTTTTTTCATTATAACATATTATTTTTTATTATTAATAAGTGATCGAATCAATGCATGAGTATAAAATTATTAAAGAATTGAACTTGAACAAACACAACTTCAAATCGTTATTGAGCAAGTCTGCGAAAGTGGAGAAGAATAAAGAATGGTCAGTACGTAGGCTCTGATATAGGATGGGAATTTAGATTCGTAGGTCGTGTTCGTGTCGTGTCGATCTATGATACGATAAAGATTAGTCCAACCCAAACTTGACCGATTTATTATTTGTGTCAAGGAGATTCAACCCGAACACGACCCGATTATTAAACGGGTGACCTGTGGATGACACGACATGATACACGAACACGAATAATAAACGGGTCATTTTCATGCTAGACACGAATATGACTCGTTTAACATGATTATGATACGTTTAAATATTTGACACGTTTTACGGGCACGATTACAGTACGTTTATATGATTAACTTAATTATGACACGATTAAGCATTTCAATTTCCAACCTATTTTAGTATTTTTAAAGTAAAAAAGTAATAATAAGAAAATTTTCAAAATTCATCCAAAATACAATAAAAAGTCCAATAAATATCAAGTTCCATCCAAACTTAAAATGCAATTTAGCTTCGAAAAAAATCTAATGCATCTTTTTAACTCTTAAGTAACCTACAAAAAAAATATGTAAAAAAAAAATTAAGGGTAGTTCGAGATCATATCAAAATTAATAATATTATAATATTAATATTAATAAAAATACAACATTGAATTTAAATATCTAATAAACATATAATAAATTCTAAAATTAATTTGTATTTATAATTTTGTTACTTTAAAAACAATCGTGTCAATATGTGTTAGTTGTGTTATCATGTTTATTAGTGTTAATCATGTCACAAATGGATTCGTATCATAAACGGGTTCGTATTATAAATGTGTTCGTGTCACCCGTGGGTGCAATCCCTCAACCCAAACACGACCCAATTATTAAACAGATTGAAAATTTCAACCCGAATATGACCCAAAGACGATTAAGATAAACCCAAACCCGCTAATTTTCGTGTGGTATCGTATCCGATTCGTAGGTCGTGTCGAAAATTTCCACCGCTACTCTGATATGATGGACAGAAGGTGAAAAAAATTAATATAGTTTTGAGTCATACTTCAGTGCAGCAGTTGTATTACAACCTTTTTAAGATTAAAAAAATTATGTTTTACAACTTTTTAATCCTTCTTTTTTGTAAAAGCAGTAGTTGTATTCATACTGTTTGTCACGCCCTGTATGACATGCGCACGATTTTACGCTAAGCTTGCATTGAAACACACAAAGGAATAGGATTTCGGGGTAAGTGTTCTGGTGATTTAGGGTCCTTGTGTCGAGAAGGATTCAATGGCGCAAAGAATGGACATGGTGTTCAGGAAGTTTCGAGAAGGTTCCATGACATTCCAGAACGTTTCAGAAGGATCCGGAAGAATCCAGAATGCGTAAGAAGGCTGCGGAAGACTTGATAAACGCATGAAAGTACACTCTTAAGCGTAAATAATTAATGCTAATTGGACAGTATTATAAAGTTTTTATGATATTTTAACATAATTATTTTGCTTATGTCTCTTTTACATTTGTTTCATTTCTTTTGCATTTTCTCTAGTCTTTATCTTGAAATAAAGTGTTATCCTTAAATTGTGATTAATGAAAATCATTTTTGCAGGTTTAATAAAATGGACATAACTGTCAATCTATAGATCAAAATGGAGAGATTATTGAACCTGGAGCAACATGTCTCAATTTTACACAAAGTTGAAGAACAATCAAAAGCCCAAATCCAACATTTGATGGGCCAAAATTGAGACACAACAAAACCAAATTGTAGTTGTTTTTCAGCCCGACCCATGTCCAGTATTTGGGCCATATCTTAGAGAAAACTTGTCCAAATTGCATGAATCTGGTGGCCATGGAAAGCTGAGACAAAATGTTACAACTTTTATGTTTTTCACAAAGCCTAATTCGGTCCATTTGGTGGTCAAAAATTAGCTGCAAGTTGGTGGAATGTTTGGTGGCCGACAATGTGGAAAAATTGGTGGAGGTTTGGTATAATAGTTCAATTTCATCACCTATTTAAGGACAACTTGAGGAATTGAATGGGGAGAGAGAAAAATCATTTGAGTTCATATTTTATCATTGTATATTACAATTCTTTCTTGTATTTTCTCTTTAGAAATGATAAGAATGAATTGTAAGTTAGGCTAGAACTCTTGGTAAGGCTAGAGATGAACTTGTATGTGTAGTTTATCTGTTTCTCCACTTTCATTCTACCTCAAGGGCTATAAAGATTGTATGTTTGTTTATGTGTTAAACTCTTTCTCATCTTGTGATTTCTTTTTAATCCAGAAATTATAATTCTCAATTTTATATAAATTTAGTCATGCTTTCTTTATATGATTCGTGTTGAATTATAATTGTTACTAGTAGTTTTGTTTTATGAGTTAGTCCTTTACTACAATATTGTCATGTGATATATTGTCGCTCTTGGATAACTTGTAAGGATGAATGTTGTTGGTAAATATTGCTTGTAAAGAGTTTATGCATATCAAATACATGTGTTTATCATTTATGCTATACTATACATATTTTCCTATTGATTGTTTGGGATGTGAAACTTTCAATTGAGTTATAATTATTAAATCAAAGTGGGGATTAGATTTACAAAACATATAAGTGATTCTCGATGCCTTACTTCTTAATTACCATCGATTGTTTCCAATTATTAAACATTGTATTTTCTTTAGAACCAATCACTTAAAAGTTAAATTTTACATCTTTATTATCTTTTTGATATTTTTGTTTTATTAACCTCTTTTATCGAAGGCCTCCTTGTGGATTCGACACCTCAACGTATACTACAATAACTGCGGTATATTTTGGGCGTAAACAAAAAATTGGCGCTGTTGCCGGGGAGGTAAAATAGACGAAAGACGGTTTGTATTTTTCATTTCTTTTTCTTTTTTTTCTCTTTTTTGGCCTAACTTGGCATAATTTTCCTAATTTTCCTAACTTTGACAAACCTTATTCCTTTTACTTTTCAAAGTTCGGCTTTGCCGCCTTATTCTTTTTACTTTTCAAAGGTCGGCTTTGCCGCCTTATTTTTTTCATTTGTTAAAGGTCGGCTTTGCCGCCTTATTTCTTTTACTTGTTAAAGGACGGCTTTGCCCCCTTATTTTTTACTTGTTAAAGGTCGGCTTTGCCGCCTTATTTCTTTTACTTGTTAAAGGATGGCTTTGCCACCTTATTTCTTTTACTTTTTAAAGGACGGCTTTGCTGCCTTATTTCTTTTACTTTTTGACTTTATTTGAGAACTTTCTTGTTTGAAAAAAAAAAAACAAAAAGAGAGACAAATTGTGAGTGATGTATGAAGCAATCTAGAGACAAACGAGGGAGATTTATGAAAAAATCTGAATTAGAACTACAACAAGCTTTTGCAACCGAAGAAAAACCAATTCTTGGTTCATCTTCATCTTCAAATTCTGATACAATGAGCCAACATGAGGACAACCCCGTTAAAACTCTAAAAGATTACTTGCATCCTACCCGCACAGCCACACCATCATGTATCATATTTCCACCTAATACACCAAAATTAGACTTTCACCCTGGGATGATATATCTTTTACCAACTTTTCATGGTTTAGATAGTGAAAACCCGTATGTGCATGTTAGAGAATTTGAAGAAGTAGTGGGCACCTTTCATAGTCAGGCCAATGCCATAAATTCTGTCAGGTTAAAATTTTTCCCTTTTTCTCTAAAAGAAAGGGCAAAGAGTTGGCTATACTCTTTTAAGGCCGAGATCCATAGGAACTTAGACAGAAATGACCCTAGTATTTTTCAAAAAATATTTCCCACAACATAAGACTAACGGCCTAAAAAGACAAATTTCCTCTTTCTCCCAAAAAGATAGTGAAACCTTGTACCAAACTTGGGAGAGATTTAAAGAGTTGTTAAATATGTGTCCTCATCATGGGTATGAAAATTGGCGCTTGGTTAGTTACTTCTATGAGGGACTCACAATTAAGGAGCGCCAATTTGTTGAGATGATGTGCAACGGGGAGTTTCTTCAAAAAGACCCTGAGGAAGCCTTAGAATTCCTCAAAGACTTAGCTGAAAAAGCCCACACATGGACTGGACCTAGTGCTACAGATAGCACAAATAGGTCACGATCTAGTGGAATTTACCATCTTAGGGAAGAGGACAACCTTAAAGCCCAATTAGAAGTCTTAACTAGGGAATTGGAACTCTTGAAAACCAAAGATAGGAAGGTCACCCACACAGTTGCTAAAGTTGAATCACAAGATCCATGTTTTGTTTGTGGAGGGGTGGAACACTTAGCTCAGGATTGTCCAACTTACAGTGAGATAAGAGGGGTGTACGAGGAACAATGTAAGGCCTTAGGGATGTACAAAAAGCCTTATTCACCCTATTCTGAAACCTATAACCCTGGCTGGAGAAACCACCCAAACTTTAGTTGGAAATCTAACCCCCAAAACAACAACCAATGGAAACAGGAACAACAACCACCCAAGTCTTATCAAGCACCTCAATACAATGCACCACAAGTTAGGAATTCCTTAGAGGACACCTTACAAGCATTTATGGAGGCCCAAAATAAGACTAACCAAAAATTTGAAACAGTTCTTGCACAAGTGGTGGAAGAGAACAAGGAGATCAAAAGTCAAATCACTAAGCTAACTAGTGCTTTGACCATACAAGAGCGAGGTAAGTTTCCATCTCAAACTCAATCTAATCCAAAAGGGCAACACATACTTCTAACACACAAAATCTTGAAGAGGTAAATACCATCACTACTCGAAGTGGTAAGATCTTAAATGAGCCTACATTGCCAATCAACACTAACTTGGAAAACAAAGATGTTCTCCCGCAAAAGGATGACATTTTTGAGAAAGAACTTGAAAAGAAATTTTCGATTCCAGTGCCTTTCCCACAAGCTCTCGGATCTAATGGGAAAAACTCGAAAGTTCAAGGTGAGATTCTAGAACACTTAAAACAAGTTAAGATTAATCTTCCCTTGTTGCATGTAATCAAACAGGTTCCGGCTTACGCCAAAGTTATCAAGGATCTATGCACCATCAAAAGAAAGCACCATGTCAAGAAGACTGCATTCTTGACGGAACAGGTAAGTGCAGTCATTGAACAGAAAACCCACCCAAGTACAAAGATCCAGGGTGTCCTACAATTTCCTGCCAGATTGGGACACATGAAATCAGTCAAGCATTGTTAGACTTGGGAGCAAGTGTCAATCTCATGCCCTATTCTGTTTACTTACAATTAGGACTTGGAGAGATCAAACCCACATCCGTAGTTCTACAATTGACCGACCGATCAGTCAAGAAACCACCCGGGGGGGGGGTGTGGGCGGGGAAGGGGGAAGACCCACGATGGGTTGGTTCAAGTGGTGAAGCGGGTCAGGATGGAGTTGGTACAGCACCAATGGTGAAGTCCTGGGTTCGAGTCTCCACAATGGCCTCCTCCATGATTTAAGTAGGAGACCGTGACAGTGGGTTATGGTTGCGCTAGTCTCCTCCGAGGATTAGTCGTGGTGCGCGTAAGCTGGCCCGGACCCCTCGGTTACAAAAAAAAAAGAAACCACGGGGAATAGTGGAAGATGTTTTATTATAGATTGATAAATTTTATTACCCTGTTAATTTTCTTGTTTTGGATACTCAGTCTGTGGTTAATATGGAGTCCAAAATTCCTCTTATTTTAGGGAGACCTTTTCTTGCCACTGCTAATGCTTTTATTAATTGCAGGAACGGTCTCATGAAATTATCATTTGGTAATATGACTCTTGAGGTGAATATTTTCCATATTGGAAAGCAACCACAAGAGGAGGACGATTGCTACCATTCATATATGATAGACACACTTATCTCAGAGGAGGCTTATAGAAAACAGGATTTTGACTCTTTAGACTACCTTCTTGATTCTGAATTTGAAGATTTATTTTATCCTGATGATACGACTAATGTGTTTGATGTTTTTGACTCACAGGATAAAAGGACTCGATTTTGGCAATCACGCTTTGAAGAATTGCCTCGTGGAAGAGAGAAACCAAAACCCTCTAACTTAGAGACTCTAAAAGTTGAACTTTCTCCATTGCCCAAAGGTTTAAAGCACATTTTCTTGGAAGCAGGTGATACCTTTCCTGTTATTATTTCTTCAGAACTTAGTGTTGAACAAGATGAAAAATTGATAAACTTGTTAAAAGAACATAAGTCTGCACTAGGATGGACTATAGCTGATATTAAAGGTATTTCTCCATTAATATGCTCCCATAGAATCCATCTAGAGGAAGGTACCCAACCTCGTAGAGACCCCCAAAGAAGACTTAATCCAACAATGAAAGAAGTGGTAAAGAAAGAAGTCTTAAAACTATTAAATGCAGGTATAATCTATCCAATATCTGATAGTCAATGGGTAAGTCTAACACAGGTAGTGCCTAAGAAATTTGGAGTAACTGTGGTTCAAAATGATAAAGGAGTGTCTGTTCCAACTAGGGCAGTAACCGAATGGCGGATGTGCATTGATTATAGGAAATTAAACACAGCCACCCAAAAAGACTACTTTCCATTGCCTTTTATTGACCAAATTTTGGAACGTGTAGCTGGTCATCCCTTTTATTACTTTCTTGATGGGTACTCAGGATATTACCATATAGAGATAGCTCTAGAGGATCAGGATAAGACTACCTTCACATGCCCTTTTGGTACTTATGCTTTTCGTAGGATGCCATTTGGATTATGTAATGCACCTGCTACTTTTCAACGTTGCATGCTTAGTATTTTCTCAAACATGGTTGAAAAATGCATGGAGGTTTTTATGGATGATTTGACTGTTTTTGGTAACTCTTTTGATTCATGCCTACTTAACTTAAAATCTATTTTGAGAAGGTGTGAAGAAAAAGGACTTGTGCTTAATTGGGAAAAATGTCATTTCATGGTGTCTTCTGGGATTGTTTTGGGACACATTGTTTCAGAAAGAGGAATGGAGGTTGACAAGGCTAAAATCGAGTTGATCTCTAAATTACCTACACCCAAAACGATAAAAGATGTCCGATCTTTTCTAGGACATGCTGGTTTTTATAGGAGGTTTATACAAAATTTTTCTTCTATATCTAGACCATTGTGTAACCTCTTATTGAAAGATGCTAAATTTATGTGGACTCAAGCTTGTGAGGACGCATTTCAGACATTAATTGCCAAACTCACCACTGCCCCTATTATGCAGTCACCTGATTGGAGCCTTCCATTTGAGATTATGTGTGATGCTAGTAACTACGCTGTAGGAGCAGTCCTTGGTCAAAGAAGGGAGGGCAAACCCTTTATTGTTTACTATACCAGTAGAACCTTAAATGATGCTCAAATGAATTATTCTACTACTGAAAAGGAACTATTAGTTGTTGTTTTTACCTTGGACAAATTTGGTTCTTATTTAATTGGTTCACCTATTACTGTGTTTACTGACCATGCAGCTCTGAAGTACCTTTTTTCTAAAAAGGATGCTAAGGCCCGTCTAATTAGGTGGATTCTTCTTTTGCAGGAATTTGATCCAACCATTAAGGACAAGAAGGGCGTCGAAAATGTTGTAGCAGATCATTTGTCCCATCTTGAGTTCCATGATTCCACTAATGTCCAACCCATTCAAGATGATTTCCCTGATAAACATCTTTTCACTATAAGCCAAGTACCTTGGTATGCACATATTGTAAATTACTTGGTTTACGGAGAAGTTCCATCTGACTGGAGTGTACAAGATAAGTGTAAGTTCTTGGTTGAGGTGCGTAATTTTTATTGGGATGATCCTTATCTTTTCAAATATTACGCTAACCAAATTATGCGACGTTGCATTCCTGATAGTGAAATTGCTAGTGTCTTAAACTTTTGCCATAGCACTGCTTGTGGTGGTCATTTCTCAATAAAAAAGACTGCTGCAAAAATTTTACAGTGTGGACTCTATTGGCCCACTTTGTTTAAAGATACTAATAATTTTTGTCATTCATGTGAAAGATGTCAAAAGTTGGGGGCTTTATCTCGCCGTCATATGATGCCTCTTAACCATATTCTTGTTATTGAGATATTTGACTGTTGGGGTATTGACTTTATGGGACATTTTTCTCCATCTTTTGGTTATTTTTATATTCTTCTAGCTGTTGATTATGTGTCCAAATGGGTGGAGGCTGTGGCTTGTCGTACTAATGATAACACAACCGTGGTAAAATTCTTAAAAGAAAACGTGTTGTCTAGGTATGTACGCCACGTGTCATCATCAGTGACCAAAGCACACATTTCTGTAATCGTTCTTTTGAAGCTTTGATGCACAGGTATGGTGTTCTTCATAAGATTTCCACCGCATACCATCCACAGACAAATGGGCAAGCTGAACTCGTAAATAGGGAGGTCAAGCAGATTGTAGAAAAGACTGTTAACCTGAATCGCAAAGACTGGTCTTTACACCTTTTTGATGCATTATGGGCTTACCGTACTGCTTACAAAACTATTCTAGGGATGTCTCCATATCGCCTTGTCTATGGGAAAGCTTGTCATTTACTTGTTGAGTTAGAACATAAAGCTTATTAGGCTGTCAAAGCCCTTAACTTTGATTTGAGTATTGCAGGTCTTCAAAGAAAGTTACAATTGTCTGGAATAAAAGAATTGCGGAATGATGCCTATGACAACTCCAAGATCTACAAGGCTAAGATGAAAGCAGCTCATGACAAACAAATCTTGAGGAAAAACTTTGAGCTAAATCAACGGGTTTAACTTTATGATTCTCGATTGCATTTACACCTTGGAAAGTTGAGATCTTGATGGACTGGGCCATTTGTCGTAAAGCACATTTTTTCCAATGGAGCGGTGGAGATCGATGACCCCACTGATGGGTGAATTTTTAAAGTTAATGGGCAACGTTTGAAAAATTATGTGGAAAGGGAAAGTCAGTTTATGTGTCTCGATGAGATCTCTCTTGAGCCTCCTGTCTATCCTAATTAATCAGGTTCTATCTGTCTCATCTATCTGTACCATATCTTGACTTTTGTACCATATCTTGATTTTATTTTTGTTTTTATTATTTGGTTGTCCTTGCTTTTATTATTTATCTACCCCATATCTTGACTTTGTCTTTGTCTCTATCATCTATCTGTACCATATCTTGACTTTATTTTTGCTTTCTTTATCTCATTGTCTTGCTTTTATTATATGTTTGTCCTATAATTTTTACTTTATTTTATGTTTTTGCTTTTATTTTCTTTTGCGTGTTTTATTTTACTTCCCGGTTAAGTGGCGAATACGGTACTCCGTGACTAATTAAGTCGGTTTTTCAGTTCCCTAAAAACTGTAACCCAAACAAAAATCGTGCATTCTTTTATCTTTCAAAATGGATACGATTCTTTCAAACCTTCATAGACATTTTCCTTTTCTTCCTCCAAATGCATTACTCAAAATTTACAAAGCACGGTTTGCAAGGTTAAAATTGCTAATGCTCATGGGTTTACCTGTTGATATACGATGGTTAATTGAAGCCAAAGTTCGATTATCTGGTGAATGTTCAAAAGCCTTTGTTTCCTTCATGCCTGGTTTGGGTAAAAGCTCTTACGCAAAAAAGCGAAGAGCAAATAAATTACAAGTTTGTCACAAATGTGCCCGATGGACCTGTAATAAGCGATGTCGCTCTTTAGGATTTGTGTCTGTAAATCGAGAAGATAAGATTCAGTTCATTAAGGATGGACTGAGTAAGGAGTCCCTAGATAATATCTTGTTGACTCTTGAGACGCATCCTTGTAGACTTGTGCATCGAGAGATTTTAAGATTATGGACACAATTTCGAGAAGAGCAAGAATGCTATAGTCTCGAGAATCTGACTCAAAACGACCATGTTTGCCAATTTATAAGAAAATTGGATGGGAAGCATATCCTCAACTCATAGAAGGTGTTTCAGCCGTTACTGGACGTAAAACCAGAGGAAGATGTGAGCCACAATCACAACTACTTGTACATACGTATGTTTGCCGTTATTTTTGAATTTTTATTTTTATTTTTAACGTTTGTCAGACAAACAGTTGAGCTACTTATATAGATGTCATTATTGTACTATTTTTTGCATTCTATAAATACATCTCATATTCTTCATTTGCATAAACATAGTTAGTGAGTTGTGTCAAAAAGGAGGGAACCTCAGCTCGTCGATTCCGAAATATATGTGTATTTTGTGGATCTCAGCCTGGTAAAGATATAGCTTTTTAGAAGCAGCTCATAATCTTGGTAAGGTTCTAGCTGAGAGAAAACTTCATTTAATATATGGGGGAGGTAACCATGGGTTAATGGGGTGTGTGTCAACAACTGCATACTCAAGAGGAAGTCAAGTTTTAGGCATTATTCCTAAAGCTTTAGTTAACATTGCTGGGAAAACAGTTGGAGAAGAATTATAGGTCTCATCCATGCATGAACGCATAGCTCGTATGATTGTAAATGTAGATGCCTTTATTGCTTTACCAGGAGGTTTTGGAACAATGGAAGAAATCTTTCAAGTTGTCTCTTAGGCCCAACTCAATATCCACTAGAAACCCATAGGTTTGTTGAATGTCAATAATTTCTTTGATTGTTTATTGTATTTTGTTAATCAAGCTGTGGAATAGAGATTTATCTCACAATCAGCACAACGGATCCTTGTTTCTGCCTCAACTGCTGATGAACTAATTGATAAATTGCAAGCGTTTGTTTATGAACCTGACCCTGTAGCATCTCAAATTAATTGGTCAGTGGGAATGAGCAATAAGGGCAAATTGGATCTAACACTTTGTTTATAACTTTTCTTACTTTTGGCTTTGTTCACAATATTTTATTAAGTGTCTTTCAGGTTTGTTTCTCTTGAATAACTGAAGCTTCAGGTGATGTCTCCTATACTTTCTCTTTCTACATTGAGGACAATTTTTCGCTCTGGTTGGGGGTAGATAGGAGGCATATGTTATGTTTTGCATTGTATTTAAAAAAAAAAATCTATTAGTCTGAGAATGGCAGTGTAAAGAGTTCATTATCTCTTGAGACGCATTCTGGATCTATTAGATCAAGAATGGCAGAGTAGGGAGTATAGTTTTGACCTCTTGAAATGCATTCTAACTAGTTGATTTGTTTTTATTTTTGATTTTTGAATTGTATTTCATGCACAGCTGTTTATTGCTTGTGTTCTCAGCAATTCTTGTCTAAATGGGTTTGTTTTTCTATCTAGGTACGATTTCAAAATTGTTGGTTTGAGTCATCTTTTCTATTTAGGTTATCAAAGAATGATTTCTGAAATTATTTTGAGCACAATGATAAGCCTTGTGGTAAGATGGATGATTCAACGTATATAGCCAAGAGAATTCTAATGTTTAAGTTCACATTTTTTTAATCTCACACATCTTCTGTGAGTGAGTGGAGAGGTTGAGAAAACAGCTTACGAACTTTCATTGATTCTTTGAATTGATTAATCTTTGTTTAGAATGTCATTACTCGGATTGAGAGATTATTTGATTGTTCAGCTAAGGGACGATTCAAGATGAAATTTCAATTCTTGTGAAAATAACAAAAAAAAAAGAAAAGAAAAAAAAAGAAAAAAAAGAGAAAGAAAAAAAAAGAGTCAGTTCGATTCAATAATGTCTTCATTCAATTTTAGAAGACAGAAGTTTTATGAAGCAGTCTTTCTCACCAAGCTGTATTTATTTTTGTTCACTCAAGATAAATGAAGTCCTAAAGGTGGCATCTTGCAAGAATGGTTTGATTCTAAACATTGGATTTTCTTATCTTTGGATCAATGTTAGTTTATCTGTCTGTCCTTAAATGTGACCTTTTCTTAAGTGTTTGTTTTGTTTTCCAACTCCATGAGAGAAATCTTAGCCTTTTTAAACAGTTGTTCACCTGTGAGGATATGGAGTTGAGGCTTTTACATAGAGTAATTTTCAAGGCTATATGTGTTGTGGTTTGTGGTAAGAAGGTTTTGGCTTGATTCACATGTGCTCAGTTTTGGAAGTTATGATTGAAATAACCTTTATAGCAATTGTGATCTTGAACTGACTTTTTGTTTGAAATGCTGAAGTAGTTCTTCATGCTTCATTTACGCCTGAATTGCTAGGGACTAGCAATAAGCTGGCTGAGGATTGTGATAAATGTATGAAAGTACACTCTTAAGCATAAATAAATAATGCTAATTGGACAGTATTATAAAGCTTTTATGATATTTTAGCATAATTATTTTGCTTATGCCTCTTTTACATTTGTTTCATTTCTTTTGCATTTTCTTTAGTCTTTATCTTGAAATAAAGTGTTGTCCTTAAATTGTGATTAATGGAAATCATTTTTGCAGGTTTAATAAAATGGACATAACTCTCAATCTATAGATCAAAATGGAGAGATTATTGAACCTGGAGCAACATGTCTCAATTTTACACAAAGTTGAAGAATAATCAAAAGCCCAAATCCAACATTTGATGGGCCGAAATTGAGACACAACAAAACCAAATTGTAGTTGTTTCTTAGCCCGACCCATGTCCAGTATTTGGGCCATATCTCAGAGAATACTTGTCCAAATTGCATGAATCTGGTGGCCATGGAAAGCTGAGACAAAATGCTACAACTGTCATGTTTTCCACAATGCCCAATTCAGTCTATTTGGTGGTCAAAAATCAGCTACAAATTGGTGAAATGTTTGGTGGCCGACAATGTGGAAAAATTGGTGGAGGTTTGGTATAATAGTTCCATTTCATCACCTATTTAAGGACAACTTGAGGAATTGAATGGGGAGAGAGAAAAATCATTTGAGTTCACATTTTATCATTGTATATTACAATTCTCTCTTGTATTTTCTCTTTAGAAATGATAAGAATGAATTGTAAGTTAGGCTAGAACTCTTGGTAAGGCTAGAGATGAACTTGTATGTGTAGTTTATCTATTTCTCCACTTTCATTCTACCTCAAGGGCTATAAAGATTATATGTTTATTTATGTGTTAAACTCTTTCTCATCTTGTGATTTCTTTTTAATCCGTAAATTATAATTCTCAATTTCATATAAATTTAGTCATGCTTTCTTTATGTGATTCATGTTATAATTGTTACTGGTAGTTTCGTTTTATGAGTTAGTCCTTTACTACAATATTGTCATGTGATATATTGTCACTCTTGGATAACTTGTAAGGATGAATGTTGTTAGCAAATATTGCTTGTAAAGAGTTTATGCATATCAAATACATGTGTTTATTATTTATGCTATACTATACATATTTTTCGATTGATTGTTTGGGATGTGAAACTTTCAATTGAGTTATAATTATTAAATCAAAGTGGGGATTAGATTTACAAAACATATAAGTGATTCTCGATGCCTTACTTCTTAATTACCATCGATTGTTTCCAATTATTAAACATTATATTTTCTTTAGAACCAATCACTTCAAAGTTAAATTTTACATCTTTATTATCTTTTTGATATTTTTGTTTTATTAACCTCTTTTATCGAGACCTCCTTGTGGATTCAACACCGCAACGTATACTACAATAACCATGGTATATTTTGGGTGTAAACAAAACTCAAGAAGGCTCCGGAAGAGTCTAAAAGGTGGCGGAAGGTGATGGAAGGCCGCAGAAGATTCTGGAAGCTTGAAAAAAATATCTTGAGTCTAGGATTCTCTAGAGATGTCTAGGGTAGTGTAGACTTGTCTTGTTTTATCTAGGATTGTATGGATATCTCTAGAGTTACTTGGCCAACAAGTAGGCTTGTGAATATCTAGGAAAGATCTAGAGTGAGAATGTTCTAGGTGCTTAGTTGGCCAATAGGATAGTAACATGTGGCAGAATGTTAGCCACACGTTGAGGAGGTGCTTGCCTATAAATAGGGGTGAGCACTCATTTGTAAAGTCATGCAAAGTCATGCAATTCATGCTAGACTCAAGTGTTCAAGAGTCTTACAAGCATTGTAAACTATCTTGTGTATAATGAATATTTCATCATCCAAATCTTTCTTGTCCTTGTTCTCTTTCGCTTGAAACTCTCTTTTAGCGGTTTAAGGCTTACTTAGGTGTACTTTGGGTTGTGTTTGCGCTTAAGGCTGCACAGTCTCCGTTTGTAAAGTAATAAGGCTGTGACATGTTGCTGCACCATAGCAAATTCCTATAGTTTTTCACAGGAAACAGAGTTTCATAGATCTTATTTAAAATCATATTGTACTTATTGCATTCAATAATAATGATAATAAAATATTAATTAATTAAATATTTGATTTAAAAAGGAGAGGAAACATTATAATTTAATGCATAGTGTTGTGTTGGGCCAGCTTTTATGCGAAGGCTGCGCAATGGCTATAACTTCAAGTTTAGGGGCACTTGGTTAATCTGACAGACATTGTTATCAGTCCAAATACAATTAATATAATCTCCGAGAGTCCGGATTAGAGAGGTCTTATAATATACATATATATGTGCACATTAAAAATTTTCTCTAAATATATGTTATGATATGTAAGATCAATTTTAGTGGATAAATAATAGAAAAGTTGACAATAAAAGCGTACAAAATAATTTACATGGTTAAGCTTCTAGCCTCCAACCTATGTGCAGAGCCGATGATAAAAGAAAATTTTCACTATCAAAATAGAGTATTCAAAACTTAAGTCATAACATTTAAACCTAAATTTTTAAAAACAACCAAGACTCTGTGACTCATAAAAATCGTATTCTCTCTCACTTTGCTCTCCAAACTCCTATGCTTGAATGGTTTGAAAGAGTTTGTGATAATTTTACACTTGCAAATGGCAACCGTATTATACTTGAGGGAAGCCAATGTAGGTTAGATTTGTGATAAAAAATCAAGAGACTAAAATCTTACGGCCAACAATAATCTCTCGACTACCCAAAATCAGCCTGTTAATTATTGCTTAACGCCTGCCCTCTAGAGTTGAGAGGCTCTCACCTCTCTTGATCTTTTCCTAACCTTTGCAGGATCTCATGACACGTGGCAAATATTATATTCAATGGTTAGGATTTTGTTTTTATTATTTTTATAAGCAAATGGCATAGTTTTATTAGAGACAAAAACTAAAACATAGAAGGTTAAAAGGGTTTCTACTTTCTAATGCTTCTTTCTTCCGCTTTCTCTTGCTTCTTCTTCAACTTTTCATATAATAAAGGGCATATCTAATCATCTTTTTGTCAACAACAAAACAAGACTGTTGAAGAAATTTAGCAATTTTAAGATTGGTATGATCAAAATTTTATGAAGATGATTCAACTTCTCCTTCAAAAAGCTTCTCCTGATTCTTTTGAATTAATGCATCGGTCCAGAAGATAAAAGAACTGGTACTTTGAGTCAAAATATGATAGTTTTTTTTTGAAAGTGTATCAATTTTGTCACAACAGTGAAATAAATTAAAATTTTAAGAAGTGAAAGAAAAAAAAAACTGCTAAATATAAAGAACACTAATATCAGAAAAATCTGCACCATATAGACTTCTGTTATTGATTTTTTTTCTTTTTTTTTTTAATGATGTTTGAGTTTTAGATTGATTAGAGTTTTTGTAATCTTTCAAAAAGAGAAATAAAACGATGAAATAGAGATGTTTTGGGTTAATAAAACTACGCCGTTTGATTGTTAAAAATATTAAAATAAATCTTAACCATTGAATCTAATAGTTATCACATGTCATAAGATCTTACAAAGGTAAAGATTAAGACTTAGAATCCTTGGTTACAAATATACCATTTGAAGCCTTAGAATCCTTGGTTACAAATATACCATTTGAAGCATATCATGGTTTAGCTCTAGGTAAAGTCCTCTCTAGTGAGGTGATTAAAATTCGATTTAGAGGTGTGAGTGAGTGGGATAGCCCGTGAGTTTTCGGGAAGGGTTATTAGGAGTGACTTTAAAGTATATATAATTGTAACAATTTTCTATATAATAGAATATTGTCTCTGATAACCCGTGATTTTGCTCTGGTTTTTGGAGTTTTCCACATAAAATCTTGTGTTATTATTATTTTATTGTTCTTATTTCTCTATTGTTTGCTTTAATTTCATAGCAGGTGATATCAGAGCTAAGGTTCGAGGTGGAGCATTTGAGGTTTTGCTTAAGTTCTTGGTAGTGCATTGGAGTTTTGGTGTGGTAATTGAATAATTACGATCTAAGTAAGCTTTGTCAAAAATACTCATTGTCTAAGGAAGCTAGTTAAGTGGGACTATTTGTGAACCTTTCAATCTTTCCTAATAGCTTACTTGGGGAGTAATATTCATCTATAGTCAATTCACTAAGACTAGAAGTGCATCAAGACAAGAGTAGAACTAGGAGTGGAAAAAATAATGTCTACTTTAAGGCTGAAATAGAGAAATTTGATCACAGAATGATTTTTTGCTGATAGCAAGTACAAGCTGAAGATATTCTAATTCAAAATTGCTTATGCAAGGTTTTGAAAGGAAAACCAACCCCTAATTCAAGTAGTACTATTAGTGAATCGAGCAAATCTAAGATGAGCAATGAAGATTGGGAAGACCTTGACTTGAGAGCTGCAAGTACAATACATTTGTATTTGGCTAAAAATGTCATAGCAAATGTAAAGGGTAAGTCTACAGCCAAGGAACTTGGGAGAAACTTAAAGCATTGTATCGAGTGAAAGGTATCACAAATCGAGTATACCTTAAAAAACAATTTCATACACTCGTATGAATGAAGGTACGAAAATCTCAGATCTGTTAGCCCTAAGGCTATATGATAATTTTGATGATAACAATACACATTGATTCATTAAGTTTACTAACATGTTTATTCATGTGCAAGAGTAAGATTATTGAAATAATTATAAAATCAAGAAGAGCCTTATTAAAATGAAGTATTGAAGCTAAGGAGAAGACTATATGTTAAAGGCACCAAAGTTTAAGAACAATGTTTGATTCAAGGAATATGACACATGAGCAATGTTCAATCAATTGGTCATATATTTCTCTACAAATGTCCAAATGATGTGATTCTTCAGCCTTTGAAAAGCTTACTCAATTTATAATATTTTATATGTTTTAAATAAATTCAAATTTCAAGTTCAAGGTTGTCCAAGTCATCATGCAAATTGAAAGACAAATGGAAGCAACTAACATGAGCACCGAATACTCTTTTAGACATATCCTACGCTAGAAATATCAAAATGACTTGATTCTTGTGGCATTGGAAAGAGGACTTAATGTGGCACATTTATATGTTTTGAAGAAATTTAAATTTTAAATGAAAGGCCGACATAATTGACATGCAATTCGGTGGACTGACACAGAGAAGAAAAATCAACTCATATGAGCACCGAATGATGTTTTATCCATATCTTGAGCTAGAGATATCCAAATGACTTGATTCTTATGGCATTGGAAAGATGATTCAATGGAGCACATTTCATATTGTTTGAATAAATTTAAATTTCAAATAGAAGGCTGACATAATACACATGTAATTCGGTGGACTGACACAAGAAAGAAAAATCAAGTCACATGAGCACTGAATGGTATTTTGGCCATATCTTGAGCTACAGATATCTAAATGACTTATTGATGCGTTGGAAATCTTATTTAATTGTGCAAATTTTTTATGTTTTGCAGTTTTCAAATTTCAAACAGAACATTGACAAAAATGGCAGAAAAGATTTCAGTTTTTTTGGTGGGCAGAAAATTTGGAATTGGTGTCTTCACTTGATTAAGTTCATCCCATTTGCCTATAAAAGGAGCCCTTCTCCCATGCTTCAGCAGGAAGAAGAGAAGCATCTATCAAGCAAAAAATAAGAGAAATACCAAGTCTAGAGAGCTTTTATATTCTTTATCTACTCTTTGAAGAGAGTTGTACTTTAATTGTAAAAATTTTCTTTGTTCTTGTATTGTGGTGAGAGTGAGATCTACTTGCAAAGGATAAAAGTTATCTTTGAGAGAACTCTTTTCTTGGTGAGGTTGTTCATCAAGAAGAACTCTTGGTGTGGTGTTATCAAGAGTTGAAGGAAGTTACCTCGGTGAGGTTGTTCATCAAGAAGAACTCTTGGTGTGGTGTTATCAAGAGTTGAAGGAATTTGCCTTGATGAGGTTGTTCATCAAGAAGAACTCTTGGTGTGGTGCTATCAAGGGTTGAAGGAAGTTGCCTTGGTGAGGTTGTTCATCAAGAAGAACTCTTGGTGTGGTGTTATCAAGAGTTGAAAGAAGTTGCCTTGGTGAGGTTTTTCATCAAGAAGAACTCTTGGTGTGGTGTTATCAAGGGTTGAAGGAAGTTGCCTTGGTGAAGTTATTCATCAAGAAGAACTCTTGGTGTGATGTTATCAAGGGTTGAAGGAAAAAGTCTTGGTGAGGTCGTTCATCAAGCAAGTTGTAAAGATTTCTATAACTTAGTGGAAAGCCTAGCTTGTGGAGCTAGGAGCCCGTGGACGTAGGCAAGGTTTGTCGAACCACATAAATTGAGTTTGCACTCTCTTTATCCCTGTCCTTTTTACATTTACTTGCACTTGTGATTGTTTATTATAGCTATTCTCTTGATTACATCTTAGTAACTTCTGTTTTCATCTTCTTCACCTTTATTCTCAAAGAAAGAGTGAACTAATTTTAATCTTTCAAGAAAAGTTTTCTAAATCTGTTTTGATAAATAAAAACCTAATCACCCCGCCCCCCCCCCCCCCCCCCCCCCTCTCTCGGGTTGCCATACCTGGGTCAACAAGATCATCTAAGCATTTTGAATGACATTGTTTTAGAATTGGAGGCAATTGGAGTTAAAATTGAGGAGGAGGATATCGCTCTAAGGCTCATTCGATCTCTTCCGCCTACTTATGAACATATAAAGTCCGCCTTGCTACATGGGAAGGAAGAAGTAAATCTCTCTGAGGTCGCTGGTAGACTTTTATCTGAAGAGAAAAGGTTGACTAATTGAAATTATTCTCCTTCTAAGAATTTATGATATGTTGCTGTTGCAAATGGGAAGAAGAAGAAGAACTCCAAGAAGAAAGAAGTAGTTTGCTAAAGTTGTGGACAATCTAAGCTCGTTAAAATAAATTGTCCAAATGGGGAGCAGATTCAGCTAGTAGCTCTTGTTATGCAAAATCTGCAAGTACACAGAATCGAAACAAGTAATATAATGATGATTAAGTTATCATTCTCCTGAGGATTATTTATTAATGATTAAACTTAATCTAACTCTAATTTTATTTGGACAATGAATTTTAAAGGCAATTTTGAGAGAATTATTAACTAATTAACTAAATTAAAATTAAGCAAAGAATGAAGTAAACAATTCTAAAACAAATTAAGAAAAATCCAATGAATGAAGATCTACGGTATCAGATTTCACCTAATTATCTGCTTTAATAATTCAATCCAATAAAATCAATGTTTATTCACTTATTGCTAATCAATTTCACTAATTTATTTTTTATTCTTTCTCAAGTAACAATAATGTATATTTGTAAGGAGGATCGTATCTTTATCTCATCTAATAGCCTATAAATACCCATTGCGTATAAGAAATTATACACGGTTGCACAAATCATAATCATATCTCTATCTCATGTCAATTTCTGGCAAATTAATCAAAGACTAATATAAATTAAGTTCTCAGTCTAATTTATACCTCAATCATGCAATAGTTGGCCAGACAATCACAAGCATTAAGCATATAATTAATTCAATCAACAAAGATTGAATAAATATCAATATAGTGAATTAAAATAATTAGAGTATCAAACTTGCTACATCCTAAACCTAGAAAAGAAAAGTAGCTCATAATGTAAATGAAAATATCACAAAATCAAATTGAAATCATTGAGTTTCAA